>CBVK0100097022.1:0-34723 GCA_900067695.1 Picea abies | reverse complement strand
GCTCTTCCGATCTCACTAATAGATACATAGTTGTCAAATACTTTGGTACACATAAAAATGATATATATAAAAAGAAATAAAAATTAAATAACTTTGAAAAAAAAGCTTACCTATCTCTCCTCGCTCCACTCCAGGAAGTACAGGCATGTCACGATCTCTAGAAAAGTTGATCCCGACATAGGGGTAGTCCTCTATAGCTGGAATCTTTCGAGACCACTAGTCAAAAAATTTATCATCGAAGGCCTCGATGGTCCTCCCTCTCCTCTATCACAGCAACAATGCCACCCATATGCATAGAACTGGGAGAGAGACCATATGAACTTGTATCGTCTCTCGAGGACTAAGACTGGGTACCCTCTCGAAGAAAAAGGAACATAAAATAGTCTCAAACCCAAAGTTTTGATGCTCCCATATCTGACACTTTGTTAGTTGTCTCTTCATACAATCTACCATGGTTGTGCTCCAGTCAAAAATCTGTGCATTTAAGCACCCTACTGCACAATGCATGTGAGCCTAGGAATCTTAATGTAAATCCATGGATCTAGTGATTGATCCAATGAGAAGAACTATCACTTTCAGTGATAGGTTGTTGATCTTGTGTATAGGCACCTAAGAACTTACTTTCTCAGTGCCAACCTCACAACGGAGTCCAATAAACTCCTCAATGTTGTGAGGCCTGAGGGGAAAAGTATGCAAGTTGAATGGGTCCCCTCTCCTCAAGATACTAGTCAGGAAGTAAATGTCTTCAGTCATTGGAGTCAATGACTGCCCCTCGAGCTTAAATGCCTCTATGTTAGGATGTCAGTAATCTATCAAGGCATTCAACAACCTAGGTTGAGCCCTCATAAACGAACACTAGAATAATTTTAACAACCCACATTGTGATAAAAAAATGATAGTAGCAGGGTCTTCTGAGAACAAAAAATCAATGTCCTCATGCTCCCTCTCTCTCCAATGAACATACATCCTGCAAAATGACAAATTCATGGGGATTTAACTCTTGCCTTTTTGTTTTTTCACTTATTGGAGGGTGTACTTGGGTTGTCTTGGTTACAGGCATGTGTGTATGCGATAAAATTAGCTTATGCCCACATGCACACGTGGGCTATTCTTGGACAACCCATGTACACGTAGGGATGACCTCTTGACAGAATGGAAATGCAGGAGGGATTAATTTTTACTTACTTGGTCCAAGTGGAAGTAAGTTTCATCCACTGAATCTCCCAGAATCAACTCTTTCAGAAAAGGGGTGTTTTTGACTTTTCTGTCAATTCTCAAATTACAATGGTGATAATGAGCTGTTAGCTTCTATTTATAGACTTTTTGGCCCCTTTATGTCATTTTTTGGACCCTTTTGTCATTTTTTTTTCTATCTTGAAAATCGTTTAGTATGGTTCTTGAGTTTCTTCAGAGATGTTACGATACATGTTACTTTGGGTATTTGGAAAATTTTTGAGAGTTGGGTCTTTTTTTAAAAATGGTCTTTTGGTAAAAAGTTTTTTTTTCCAACTATCCTTCGTATAACATATTTTATAGAAGCAAGACTCTCTCTTTAAATTATTTTTCAGTTATAGTTGTGACCAAGTTAAGACTTTCCTCAATAAAAAATTTGTAAAACAAAAATATCCTCCAACTCAGGTCACTCTTTTTGAAATATCTTACCATTCTTGCATAATACTTTTCAGCATGGGTCTGCACTTGTGTAGAGTTACAAGTACCAAAAAAATGTTGCACTGGAAGTTGGAACCAAACGTTTTTAAAAGTTATGATATTTTTTTTTTCACTCCTTTCTCTAGTTGGGTCAACCAATAATTATGATGAGGTCGACTCGACCAATAATAACTACGAGCAAGATCAAATAAACTTCTTACTTAGTCAGTATCCACAACTTCTATTTGAATGCTTATACAATCGATTATACCCATGAATTTACACGTTGGACTTCTTGGCTACAGAAGAAAGAATTGTTAAGAATGTTACTGGAGAATGGACCCAATTTTTTCTCCAAAATGTTTCTTTCCATTGAGGATGCCAATTAAGGATTTTTTTTTGAGAATGGAGATCAATTCTACACAAGTAGATGGAAAAATTGATTGCCGACTAGGAATGTGGTATTCTTTATCACCAGTCGATCGGCTTCCTCATCACTTGTCATTCGGCGTCCTCATTGCTAGAAGGAATATTGTTGATGTAGAATCTATAGTGAAATGATGATTAGAGGATACTTCATGGAAAAGTATTCTCAAAAATATAGATGCTACTAAAATGTGGATCTACTGCTAATAATAATTTCCTTTCACTACTGCGTGCATAGTCGCCAAAGAAATTGGAGTAACTCTACCACTACCCTGGGCTATGTATGTGACATAATGTTGGGCAATGGAAGCTCAACAAATGGTAATGGGTTATTTTGTTTTGAAATCACTGGTATCACCTATCTTTAGCTTGCAAGAAGTTGATGAATGGAAAATGGCATGATATAAGGTAAATTGTTGTCAAGGTGGAGATTGTTGGGAAGTGACAACTAATTAACAAAATCTAGGTTAAGTTGGTTCATGGTGGTTTCTATAACTAGATATTGTTGAAACTAAATTCAATAATAGGAGGCAACATTAAAGCATTTAGTTTTTTGTAACTGAAGGAGAAGTTGTATTAATATGAATGCCTCATAGGCATTTGGGGAGCAGGGGCTTCAGGCCCTCTCCCAAGCTACCCCCGGTTGCCAAGCTTTAGTTATAATCTCTTGGTTCTTGATAATATAATGATTTCCATTGTCCCGTGGATGTTTCCCTTTGGAGTTTAGAGGGTTTTAACATGTAAATTGTGTGCTTCATGTGTGACTGCATTCTATGCATGTTTGTTTTATTTTTTCTCTACTTTATGTTGTATTGTATTGTTATATGTGGGATTCCGCTGCCTAACAAATGGTATCATAGAAAAGTGTTGTGAGAGAAAAGAGGAACATCGAAAGGGGATCCATGAAGACATCAAGAATAAGAACCGGATCTGCATGAAGTCATTTTGGATACCAGTATAACATATGTGAAGGTTGTTTGTGGAACAGGTGAAGTTTGCAGGGGAGATGGTATTAGCATGGCTATGACTTTCAGGGATTTTTTGGTAGCCATGAATACAATGCGTGGGACATGGAGGTTTCCATGATGTCAGGAAGGAAGTGGTTCTTGGACATTGATCATGAAGTAGTCACAATATCAAGTATTAGGTCTTTAGGAGGTTGAGTGTGAAGATAGTGTGTTGACCCGCTTTTGAAGAGAGGCACATGGTCGATGATCGTTGTGTTGATGGTCATTCCTTGTTATGCATAATGTTAATGAGGATGGATTCCATTGTTCACCTAATGGATTTGAAGGTGGATCTATGGATCTGTGTATTGGTATGTGAAATATCTATTCCAAATGAACTCCAAATTTGCAACAAAAAGCCTCAATATATTTTTGAACTAGTGGAGGTATCTGCAAGAAACCAGGCTCGGTTTGCCTGTGTGTAGAGTGGATTTGGGACTATGGAGGTCAGGTATAGATATATCGAGGATGTGCCCACATATCATCTAGATTGATCATTGGGAAAAAATCATTTTTCGAAGGATCACAAATCCGTAAATCCTGTGAGAAGGAGACTGTGGGGAAAGTCCAGAAGGAAGTCACGTGAAGAGTGGAAGTGCTACCGATAGGATCGATTAAGCCTGAGAGAAGTGATTGTAGTGGTGGAGGTTGTTGTGAAGATGATGGCATAGAAGAGGCTGAAATAACCAATTGAGAGTCAACCTTCGGGACGAGAAAAACAAGACGCCTTTCTAAATCGCCCGTTGAGGATATGACTGTATCCATCATGGCTCCTGGATATTTTTTCATTGTAAGATGTGTTGGAAGATTACTATTTGGAGATCTCATGGAGAGAGAAGATCACTGTGAATTGTAGGCCTCTATGGAAGTGTGAAAGAGTTTCATGTTCACAAAGCCACCAACAAAAAGGAAAAGGGTACTACAGAGAATGTGTTATAACCCTAAACTGTACTAGACATGCATACCTGGTATCATGCCATGTTACTTTCTATATTTTCCAAGACATCACTAAAGAACTCTTCTAAAAACCATTTGTTTGAAGGTGTACAATCCCTACACCACTACTGCCCGCGTACACATGCTTGCTGCATCACTACAACTCACGTACACTCACAAAAAATCACAAAAAATGAAATTTGAAAAGGGATACATGTTTCTGTGCCATTACTTAATCAATTGACTGCCCATAGCCAGTCACCCGAAATGTTACTATCTCCTTTGGCCTATAAAATAAGGTGTTGGGGCCACATTCCAAAAATAATCACAAGAGCATAGAAACTCTATCCATTTCAATATTGCCCCTTTGCCCCAAAATTTTGCAACCACATTGTGAGTTTGAGCCAAAATTCCTTCTTCCTCCTTTGCAAACCCTTGCCATTTCCCTAGAGAGAACTAAAGAGGAGAAGAGTACATGGAAGTAGTCCGTTCATGGTGAATAGGATCCCAGGATCGAGTTCGAGGAGCAGTTGCAATCTCATGTTGTAAACGACTTTTGTGAGATTAATATAAAGAAGTACTTTTTTCATCCCACCAGATGATGTCTTCAATCTTCGTGCTTTTGTTTACATATCTTGGTTATGATGTATAAACCACTAATCCATATATAGAATGCATGTTTGTATTTTATTTTTTGTCTTTTGGTGAATGTACTTCATCCTTGGGTGGAGACTTGCAGTCGAGAAACAACCAAGTGCAAAGGGATTGACATCGGGTGCAGAGTTTAAGGTATGCCTACCAGATCCCTATACTTTGTCTTTTATGTATGATTGTGGATTAATGTCGGGATATTTGTTAAAAATTAGAAGACTTTAGACGGTTATCTCTGCCTGCACTTTAGAACCCTGGTGTAGTCCGTAAATGTTATAACTCTAATTTGCACCAGACATGCTTACTTGGCATCAGGCCATCTTAGTTTCCTTCTTTACCAAAACACTATTGAACAACTCTTCTTAAAAACCTCTTTCATAAAGGCCCACACGCCCTACTCCATTACTGCAAGCGTGTACACACTAGCTGACCCAAGATAGCTTGTGTGTACCTACAAAAGCACAAAAGAAAGGAAAGTTGCTGACAGAACACACAGCTTTGGGTAAGTTAACTAAACCTTTTGGCCATGCATGGCCAGTCATTCGACCAAATAACTAGCTCCTTCTAACCTATAAAATAAGGGGTAGGGGTCCCATTTGAAGAGGAGAATAATCATAGTAAAGAAACTATACCCAATTGAGCATTCCCTTTGTTCCAACCTTTATCCATCCTTGTGCAAAGAGAAATATAGAGAAAAACAGTTGGAAGATAGTGGAAGAAGAGCCTAGGACCAAGATCAAGGAGAAATAGATGACTTTATCATTGTAAGGTATCATTGTGAAGTTAATGAAAGAATTGCTTTTCTCATCCTACCATATGAGATTGTCATTATTTGAGTATTGATTGTATGATTGATTAAATCTCTAACCCATTAGTTCATAGATCAAATGCATGTGGAGTTCTTTGTTTTTTCTTTTGTGAATGCAAGTCAGCACTGGGAGGAGAGTTACAGTCAAAGAACGACCAAGCGTGAAAATGGATCGAAATCAATCACAAAAAATAAGGTACGTCAACTTAGTCTCTTGAACCTTGTATTTACACATGAGTAATGGGGGTTTAGGCATGGGATGATGGTAAGAAGTAAGAATCTTTAGGTCATTTCTGCATGCATGATAAAAACCCTTAGTGCTAGTCCGTAGGAGGGATTTCCCACCCACAACAGAATTGGCGACCATACTGGGGATCTCTAGGGTTTCTGGGAATATATTTTCTTGGATATTTTTAAAAACTGGTTTCATTAGTTGTTTTTAAAGTTTCCGCAAAAGTCTGAGCTAACAAAGATTCTGGTCTTCCATACCAGTTATCTCTGTTTCTTTTCTTGACTGCATTTTTTTTTCTTTTTCGAGACCCACAGAGGTACACGTGTCCTATATAAGGTTTGCACGCATGTACCCGCACCCTACCTTCCCACAGCTCGCGTGTACACGCTAGCTGAGGACATGGATGATTTTAGGGGCTAAATTTCTCTCATGGGCTAATTTTCCATGGTTTTTCCAAAAACAAGATGAGCTATTTTAAAAATGATTCTCCCAAATTCTATAGGATAAAATTATTTTACCTTAAAAATCGCCAAAATTTTATAAAAACTATATAAAATACTTAGAAATTTGAATTATTTTACAAAATATTGCCAATCATTTATAGTTAGCATATGAAGGATTAGTAAGATTTGCCAAGGTTTCTAAATTTTAAAATAAATTTCCATCCTTAAAATCATCCCTGGCTGAGGAAGTGTTAGTCACGTGTATGATTCCATAAAATTTCTTCTAGAGAGTTAGTCATCCTCTCCCCTATAAAAAATAATCCTTCTTAAGGGTTTTCTGGAACTCATTCTAGTCTTTGTTGTTTGCAGTCTATAGCTTAGGTTTCACCTCAGACTGGTTTGTTCTATGAAGGTTTCCTTGAATTGTTTTCTTCTTTTGTCAAAGTAAGTGTTTGAGTCTTCAAGAGATTCTGGTTCTCAGTACCAGTAGTTTCTGCCTAGGCTTGATTGCTTTTACTTTCATTTTTTAGAGTTTCATAAGTACACATGGCCTGTATAAGGTCTGCACGCATGTACATGTGCCCTGAATTTACACAACTCGCGTGCACATGCTTGTTGTTGAACTGTCAGCAATGTGCATGGGGAGAAATTTTTTGTTTAAGGTGAGGCAGTCATCCTTTACTTTTTCAATAGTTATACCTCTCAGGTTTTTGGGTCTCTTTCATAGCAGTCAGTAACTTAGGTTTGATCACAACAATAGATTTCTTTCTCGTCAAGAAGTTTTCCTCAAAATTTTCTTTTTATAGGGTTTTTAGACAAGTGTGAGAGTCCAGTTTTAATTTTCTTGTGTGTTATTTTTAAAGTGACTCTTTGTGATCTGTGCTTAGGCTAGAAGTGTTCTTGGTATTTAGTTGTTGATGTTTTCCCTTTTTACTTTGTGAGCATTCAAATAAAAAAAAAAAAAAAATTATTTCTTTATTTGGTTAAATAGTGTCGGTTTGCATTGGTAACCAGGAAAAGTCTTTTCTTTCATAAGATTTTGACGGTTTACTTAGATGATAAGTATCTCATAGTCGAGTGAAATCATTTTTTGAGTTTGTTGTTCAACGATCATAGAAATTTTTAGTTTGAAAAGTTGATTAAGATTTGAGTCAAGAAGAAGTTGTTTTGTTTTCATCTTTCTGTTTATTTTTCTTTCGTCTTTCAAACATCACTAGTTTCACTTTCATACCCTTTGAATTAATACAAGAAATGAAAATTAATGCTAAATATAAAATTAATTAGAAATTTTATGATTGTAGGGTCAACCAACTAGTTTAGGGTTAGGGCCTTGAATTAGGTTGGAGAGGAAACTCTTCAAGGCCATTAAATCAAACATTGGAGTCTGAGCTAGGGAGTGTTAAAAGTCCAGTATCAAGAAATTTATCTGAGACCCCCCTCTAACACAGGGGATAAACATGAGGTCCCATGTAGAAAAGTAGCAGATATAACCCCTCCAAAGCAGGACCAATCGTAGTGGAGAACACATATAGAGGGCTTGTCTTGGGATTCCATCGATTGCATTTTCCACGGATCTTCGTGGGTCTCAAATCCATTGAAGGTCATCAATTGTCTTTCGGACCACTCACTTTCAATACCCTTGATAGGTTTCGGGCTCAATACCCTTCTCATTGTGGTCTACCCGAATGTCGATTGTACCCGCCTGGTGATTGTTTGTGCGCTGGAAACCTAGTTGCCTATCTTTTTTAGAGACATACACAGGTGAATATGGAGGTATACTACGGTACCTAGGAAAGACATCGGGACACACTTTGTAGAGTATACCTAGAGGTTGCTTTTGTGTTCTAGTTTCACTTGCACCAGTAAGTTGCTCTAGTGTTGGTTGTTGTAACTATTCTTCCAACTAGTTAGTGTTTGTTTGTTTTATCTTGTAGGGAATTTTTTCTAGTGTGTGTTGTTTTTGAATGAATATAAATCCCTAGTGCATCTTTCATCTTCTCATATAGTGGAAGATCACGAGATCCACTGGTCACGAAGGCTTCTTGGCCTGCCATAGGTTACACTGGAGCCACCCCTGCCACTTCTAAGGTGAAAGCTAGACCAACAAGAGTCTTTTGAAGAGATCGGGTCACAAGAAAACACACCTGAACAACCTCTGTTAAAGGACCTTTCAGTTCCTTTAAAGTGGATAGTAATGGAAAAAAATGTTGCCACTTCTTCTAGGAATTCTTCTACTCCCACTAGGACTATCACCATAATGGGTGGTCCACCTCCTAACCCACCATCGTCGGTCCGTGCCACCATGGCCTTGACTTCCTCTACCTCAAGAAGTGGTCTAATCCTGTCTTTGACGGTGGCCACTTCTCCTTTCACACAGAGTCAGATAGGCCCTCTATTCTCATACATGATTCCTAGCTCAGGTACAAGCCCTGTACTATCCTACTCCACTTTACAAACCTTAGGCCTGGGGGCAGGGAGCTCTAATGCTCCCCTGCAAGGGCCCATGGGGGGCACTTCATCTCCCTTTAATGCATTCCCTTATGGGGGAGGTCATATACCTCCTTCGTCCCCTTCGCTCGGTGGTACCCACCAACAATCTGTTGGGCCAAACACACACCATAGTTCACTTGGAGTAGGGATTCAAGGACCACCTTCTCATAATATGACGATAGGGTAGACACTGTTTTCTTTATTCAGTGTGTTTGGTAACAATGCTTTCTCGTCAGTTGCTTTCCTGACCATGGGAAACCCTAGTTATGTCCAACCTAATCCTATGTAGGGTACTATTCCTGCATAGGGGTCAAACCCAGGAACTTCTTTCACATCAGGACCTTGGAATTCTTGGCAAGGATCAGTTCCCTCATCAGGAATGTTGATCTGAAGCAATTCTTTTCACAACCAATGGAACCCCGGGCAAGGTGAAATACCTATGCCTATGGGATCAACATGGGGCAACCCTTCCCAAAGTCCTCTGAATGTAATGCATGCCCAACGATCTACGTCCTATTTCGGGAATCAGCCAATGATGTCTCCTCAAACAAAAAACCCATACGCTGGTCATGGCCATGGTTTTTACCAGAACCCTAGCCAACAACCCAACTTTTCCTGGCAACCTGGTGCCAGTCAAACTACATGCCCCTTTTCCATGGTTATCATCAACAACAACCAAAACTACCTTTCTTGGAAACCTTACATTTTCCGTACTTGACAAGGTTGTTGAATGACCCCATTTGTCATGATCCACGTTGGCCCGCTATGTCGATGAAATTGCCTTTGGACATACCCAAGTTCGAAGCCAAGCCTAATGAAGATTCAGGGGATCATGTGACTACCTTCCATATTTGGTGCTCATCTAATTCATTGAAAGATGACTCCGTCCAATTGAAATTGTTTCAACACACTCTCATTGGGAGTGTTGCAAAATGGTACATCGAGCTTGATCGCTCAGGATATTCTTCCTTTGGAAAATTGGAAATGGATTTCCTAAACCATTTCCAATTACCCGTGAGATACGACATCGACACATAATTGCTGGCCAATTTCACATAGACAAAAGCAAACCATATCTCTAACCACATCTGAGAATGGAGACGCCGGAAGAGTTTGATTAAGGTACCAGTCCCACCAGCATTCCTCCTTGAGTGGTTCCTTAAGTCTTTGGTCCCACAACTATCCAAATATGTCGCAACGCCAGGAGTGTTTTCCAAAGAAGATGCCATCATGAGAGCTCAACAACTTGATCTAATTTATTCTCAGTCTGGTTTATTGTACGATATTTTTCTGGATGCACCACGATCCATACTTGATAAAACTAGACAAAGAGCTAGACCACATGTCGATGGTATTGTAGGTTTAGCACAAACAAATCTCACTGAACAAATGACAAAAAAAATGCAACAATTGTCTATACAACACACACCGGCCATCCAAACTACTATTTCAGTTGCTCCCCCTATCCAAACGTCAGATGTACACAGTGTGAAATCGACAAATCCAAAGGCCACCCAGTAGCCTAATGGAAAGAAAAAACAATGTAAGAAGGGTAAGGGGGATAAGAAACCCACTAATAATGTTGGTGGGGGAAACACTGAGAAATGGAAGGTGAAGCATTACACTGATTCACAAATTGGGAAATCAAAGATAGGAGAATCAAAATGCATGAAGCCCAAGTTTGCGAAGGTGATCATAGTCGTTGATCGAAGCAAGTCATGGACCATTGATCTGGCATGAAAAAGTTTGGAGTTCAGGAGTTTGAACCTCAAAGAAAGGAAGTGCTCTAACTTTCAACATTGTGAGTCTTGAAGTATTGAAGTACGAAGAAAAGATATGGACTGTCGGATCACTGAGGGTCTTTCACCATTGATCTATCATGATGTACTTCAGAGTTTGGGAGTTGGGAGAGTCGAGGTATCTCACAGCAAAATATTTGAAGTGTGAAGTTTCAAAGTGCTTTCTTGATTAGCATGTGGTGACAGCTAGTGGTCACATCAGAGGAGAATAGGGGAAGGAGATAGTGTTGCTAGGCTCTACCTCAGAGCTTCGAGAGTTGGGAGATTCAAGGTGACTTGCAACAAATTATTCGATGCATGAAGTCATGAAGAGGATTTTAGATAGGTGTCTGACCACAGTTTGTGGTCATGTGAAAGGAAGGCTTAGTTAGAAAATATAGCGCCCAGTGTGTATTTTTCTCTGGAAGGGAAAAGGAACCAAAGGGATGAGCACATGGAGGTTTTCTCTGTAACTACCAGAAAGGACTGATGGTATCTACCAGAAAATTCAAAGATATTTAGGGTGATCTCCAAAGGAGCTAAAGATTCTCGAGATAACTTCCATTGGAATGAAGACTCATCATAGAGAAAATTGATAGATGGAAAAGTGTCGAAGATTGTAACTGCCAGAGAGGATGAATATTTGTGTGCATGATCTGGCAGAGGACTTGGCATGATAAATATATGTAGAAAACAAAAGAGAAGTGGCCTCTTCAATTGTGATTCATGTGTGTAGAATAGAATCTTGAGGTGCGCATGCAGAGACAAAGAAGAAGAATAGAAAGTGCAAGATGATGCAAGCAGGAATACACTGATGCAGGCAGAGAAGAGAAGTATAACATAATATTGATGTGACTGGTAAGCCATTGACAAATACTATATCATTGTAATAAATTTCTGTAACAAAGTTTTATATATCAGGGTGGTAGGGAGGTTCTAGGGAGGATTGTTTTCCTCAAAGTTTCAAGTGGGTGCTTGAACATAGGGAGTTGTAGCTTCAATATGGTTGCAGCCAGAAAAACTAGGGTGGTAGGGTGGTGCAAGGGAGAACCATTGTTTTCTGTTATACAAGTTGGTGCCTATGTGATTGGAAGTTGGTGCTTCCATCCAGTTGGTGCAGGAACACTAAGGGAGTTGGTTCTTACTTCTAGTGGGTGCTAGAGAAACTGGAGAGTTTGCGCTCTCAGCAGGTTGCAGCTTGTAAAAGAGAGGTGATAGCCTCACAAAGAGTTGGTGCTCATAAGAATGATAATGTACAGAAAATAAAGACTACTTATCACATGAAGAAGAAGAGGTTTTCTCCCTTTATGGGTTTCCTCAGGAAATCAGTGTCTCTATGTATTCTGTGTGATTCATTAAATATTGTATATCTATGCATGTTAATTTATCAGCAACACATTAAATAATAATCTAGAAATATTCAGAAAAGAACCTAAATATTTATAAAATTATTTTACCTTAAAAATCACCAAAATTTTATAAAAACTATATAAAATCCTTAGAAATTTGAATATTTTTACAAAAATATCGTCGATCATTTATAGTTGGCATATGAAGGATTAGTAAGATTCGCCAAGGTTTCTACATTTTCAAATAAATTTCCATCCTTAAAATCATCTTTGCTCACGGCTGAGTTATTACCAGTAGACGCGGGGGGTCCTTGACTGCCCCCTTCCTTGCCTAAGGATACTGAAGCTGGAGCAATGTTTTGCCCATGTAGAAATGGGTTCGCTAGCACAACAGGTTGTTTATTCTCTAATATCTTCTGAGCTTATGCAAGTCGAGGGAACAAGTGGGTCGGGTGGTCTTCCATGCAAAGATTACATGGATACTTCAACTTTATCTTCTCTATTTTTCCCTGGCCAACATTGTTATTAACATTTTTGTCCCATATAATCTTTTTGTTCCATTGTTTCTTATTTCCTTTAGGATGTTGGTTGGTCTTCAAGTTGTCGATTACACTCTGTGTACGTCCAACATTTGTGTAGGGGGAACAGCTGAACCAAAGATCTAGATGGACTTCATTTCTTGTATTGACAATTGTTGTAATTAATTTGACAATAGATCAATGGAATTTCCTTGTGTTGAGCCCACAATACCATTGGCATGGGGTCCATACTTTTGTTTTTCCTTGTCAAGGATGGACCTTGGCACATATGGAAATATCTCATAGAGCAAGACAAACTGAGAATAAATCAGTTCGAGCTATTGTGCTCTCATTATCGCCTCCTCCTATGAAAACACTCCCAAATTTGCAACATCCTTGGATACAACTGGTACCAAAGACTTCAAGAACCACTCCAGCAAGAAATATGGTGGGACCCATACCTTAATCAAGCTCTTCTAACGTCACCATTCTTGGATGTGATTAGAGATATGATTGACCTTAGTCTGCTCAAAGTTGGCCAACAATTCAGTGCCGACATCGTATCTCATGGCTAGCTAGAAATGGTTTCGGAAGACCATCACCAAATCGTTAGAGTAAGAATACCTCGAGCAGTCGAGCTCAATATACCATTTCGTGGCACCCTCAATAAGAGTGCATTGAAAAAGATGCAATTGTACGTAGTTGTCTCGCAACGAGTTTGACGAGCACCATAAGTGGAAGGTTTTTGTGATCACCTGGGTCTTCTCTAAGCTTGCCTTCAAATTTTAGAATGTCCAAGGGAAACTTAGTGGGCATGGGGGGCCAATGCAAATCATGACAAATTGGGTCATTAAGCAACCTTAAAAAGTATAGCAAATGTAGCATTTCTAGAAATGGTAGTTTGGGTTAAGTACTACGTAGAGGAAAAAGGGGTCCTGGAGTTTGACTAGCACTGGGTTGCTAGGAAAAGTTGGACTACTAAGTAGGGTTTTGGTAGAAACCGTGGCCTTGACCAGCGTAAAAAAATTACATTTGTTGGGATATCATCTACTGACTCCCATAATTGGATGACATAGGTTGGGCAGGGATTGCTCTCTACATTTTGTTCCAAGTATTTTGGAAGGGGATTCCCCTAGTCGATAAGATGGTCATAGGTATTGAACCTTGCCCAAGATTCCATTGATCATGGAAGGGGATCCCCCTGACTGACATCCCTTATGAGGAAACTAATCCCTGCTAAGGATTCCAAAGTCCATGTGAAGAAAAAACTCATGTACTTTTCCTCTGTGTAGGAATAGTACCCTGCATAGGGTTATGTTGTCCAAAATTGGGGTTGCCCCCAGTCGATACGACAGTCGAAGAAAAGGTGTTATTCCCAAATACGTTGAACAAATAGAACGACATGGATCCCAATAGTGTAGTGTAAGACAGAGGTCCTCAAATTCATGCTCCAAACAAGTTGTAGTTAGTGTTGGGCCCAGTGGTTTGCGGGAAAGCACTACTGAGAGAGGGGGACAAAGGAGGTATATGACCCCCACCGTAAAGGATATTATTAAAGGGGACTGAAGTTCCCTTGGTAGAGCCTTGCCCAAGATATTTTGAGCTCCTTTCCCCCAGACCCATGGTGTGTAAGGTGGAGTAGGTAAGGACTGACTTTGAATAGAAGTTGGGCTTCCCATATGAGAATGGAGGGCCCATTGCACTCTATGTAAATGGATCATTGGTCCTCATCGATGACTGTATCATACCATTTCCTAAGGTAGAGGGAGTCGAGACCATTGTGGTATGCACTGGGAAAGCTAGGTTAAGAGGTAAGATACCCGCTGTGGTAGTAGTCGAACTGGGAGTATGAGTACTCTCCAATGAAGTAGAAACATGTTCTTCCATGGTTTCTTGTAATACTATCTGATGCTCCACAGGTGTCACCTTAGGAGGGAAAACTTGTGCTAATATTGGCACTGACAAGTCAGTGATCGAAGGGTTGGATAGCCTGAGAGCTTCTACTCCAAGGTCAGAAACTGTAGGTTCCTCTAGAGTCGAATAATCTAATCTTGGAGTAGCATCAGGCATAATTTCTTGTGGCTTGGTCACTTCAAACAACCCTTGTTGGTCAAGTCTTCATTGTAATGGTGGCAGTGGCAGCTCTAATGTAATCGCTAGCAGGTCCTGAAGCCTTTACGACCAACAGAGCTCTTGATATTCCACTTTTTGAAAATATCAAATGACATAGGAAGGCTTAACTAGCATTTAAAACCAAGCACACACTAGAAAAATTCCTATAAGACAAATCAATCAAACAACTATCACGTAGGAAGAACAATTACGCTAGCCAAGACTAGAGAAACTAATCGGTGCAAGTGCAATTCGAACAAAGAAGCACCCTCCAGGTATACTCTTCAAAGTGTGACCCAAATTCTACCCTAGGTATTGTGGTATACCCCCATAATCACCTGTGTAAATCCCTAGAATATGGGAAACTATGTTTCCATCTCTCAAATAGTCACCAGGAGGGTATAGTTGACATTTGTGTGGATGACAATGAGCAGGATAACAAGTCTAAAACCCATTAAGGGTATCGAAATTAAGTGGTTTGGAAGACAATAGAGGATCTAAAATGGATTTGAGGTCCATGAATATTAGTAGGAAAATGAAGTCATTAGTATTCCCATGATAGATCCTCAATATGTGTTCCCCACTACGTTTAGTCCGGCTTTGAAGGGCTTATCTCTGTTGCCTTTCCTCATGCGACCTCATGTTTAGCCCCTATGTTAGAGGGGGGTCCCAGATAAATTTTACATCACTATAATTTAACACTCCCTAGATCTGACTCCAATGTTTTTTTAACGACCTTTAAGAGTTTCCTCTCCAACCTAATTCAAGGCCCTAACCCTAAACTAGTTGGTTGACTCTACAAACATAAAAAGTCTAATTAATTTTAGATTTAGCATTCATTTTAATGGCTTGATTTACTCAAGAGATATGGTGGTGAAACTAGTGATGTTATAAGAGATGAAAAAGAGCAGAAAAAGATGAAACTTGAAAGAAAAATTTCTTCTAATCAAATGCAAAGTTTTACAACTAACTCTTTGTAACCAACTTTTTTTCAACTAATTTTTTCAAGATCTTTGAAAAGAAGACCTAAAAAGAAATTTTGCTTGACTACAAGCTACTTATGTTTCAAGAAATCAGTAAAGAACTTTAAAACAGACTCTTTTTCCTTTTTGTAAATAATCAACTCTATCTACTTTACTAAACTGAAAATGAAAAATTCTTTTTTTTTTTAAATTGCTTCAAACATAAAAAATGAAATAATTTGTTTTTCTCTTTTTTCAAATCAAGTGATAGGAGTAAAAAGAACAATAAACAAGACTGAAACAGATATTTCGCCCACTGTGGATTGCAGGGAATCACTAAAAAAACCAAACAGGAAGATCAATAATTCAAAAGACTTGCTTAAAACCCTTTCATAATTAAACACAAGAAACTAAAAAGAAAAAAAAAATTAAATTAAATTCTATAATTTTTTTTTTTTTTTTTATTGGACTATGGTCACCTTCAGGTGCCATACTAGTTCTCCCTGCCCTATAAGACTGTCTGTTTCTTATTCTTCTTTTTTTTAAATATAAAAATACAAGTAAATTGAATTCTAACCCAATATGTGGCTGTAAAACAGAAAATCTAAACTAAAATAGGAAACCCTGATAAGTATAAACCTCAATTAGGAAAGAGGTCAGATTCCTCTATTCAAAAAATAATTCCTAAACTAGAGACATTGTTGTTACTTCAGCAGCTTGCGTATGTACGCGTGATATTTACTGAGCAGAGCACATATGTAAATGAGCTGACTCAAGGCAGGGCACATACACCTCTATATTTCTTTGAAAAAAAAAAGAAACAGACAGTCTTATAGGAAAGGGAGAACTAGTATGGCACCTGAAGGTGACCATAGTCCCCTAAAAGACTCAGAAAACTTAACAGAAACTCGAAATCTAGAAAATCCAATCAGACAACCTGAAATCCCCTAAAACACCCTAGAGGCTTGCCCAATATGGTTGCCAGTTCTGCTAGTAGGAAAACCCCCCCTATGACTACACCAGGTTTCATAATGTAGGTAGATCGATTAACCGTCTAAAATTTAATTAATTCTCTAAATTACCCCAAACATACCAAAACTCGTATGAAGAAAGAAAGGAAAAGGAGATCGGGTAACTATACCTCTAATCCCATGTTTGGGGATGACCTCCTCACGCTTGGAAGTTTTGTTGACTACACGCCTCCTCCCAAGGATGACCTGCATCCAAATATTGACAAACAGAAAAATACAAGCATATTATTCCATATATAAGTTAGGGTTAGATGTTAGAATGTCAAATGTAAATCAACAAAAATATACAAGACACAATTTGGGACAGGAAAATTAATTCTTTTATTAATAACACAATGATTATACCTTTAGAATCAAAGTTGGCTACCACTCCACGAACCTTGTTTGGGCTCCTCTTCACCAAGCTCCAAGTGCACCTTTGTATAAACTTATCCTCTCAACCTTCTGATATCTTCTTGGGAAGTGAATGGGATAAATGGGGGGAGAAGGGGCTAATGAGGGAATTCTGAGGCAATTCTCACAAAAGGGCTGCAATATCTTGGGCAAGGAGGGGAAGTGAAATCAGGCATAGTTTCACTGTTCTTATTCTTAGCTTTGGAATGAGACCCCAAAACCTCCTTTTATATGACAAAAGGATGGTTATTTGGTTGGGTGACAGTCTATAGAAGGTGGATTAGTTAGGAAACTACCCAATAGCCCATAATCTCAACGAATTCCTTGCAACATTTTGTTTTTTTCATCTTTTGCAGTATACGTGGGATGTAATGGTGCAACATGCGTATGTACGTGAGATATAGTGGTGAAAAAATCATATGTATGCGGGAAGTAGTGATGCAGGGTGTGTACATCTTCAATAAATTGGTTTTTTAAGAAGAGAAACTCAACAGTACTTTGGAAAACAATGCAAGTAAGAGGGCCAAGGCCATGTATGCATGTGTAGAGAAATTTAGGGTTATAACAAATAGGCATAAAGACTTGAAATTTGAAAAGTTGGCCACTCAATAATAATTGATATATTTATCAATGGAAAGGGACCTAGAATTACATCCCTTTCTAAGCCTTCGGCCAAGGGAAATGGTTCTGAAAAAGATAGTTTTTAGGGTGTCACTCAACTGTTTGACTCTAATGGAAGTCCTAACAAGGAGAAGTTGTGTCTATCTCAGGAGAAGAGAATTCTCACCAATGGCTCTGTTGGGCCACAAAATACAGAGATGACAATTGATATTATCAAGGGAATGGAGCTTGTAAATTCATTTATTTCAGAAGTTGAGAAGTCTTCCTTGCTTAGTGATGGGGAGCAAAAAAATGATGGGGTGGAAGAACTTCATATAAAAGAGGATGATAGTAAAAGAATTATATCCTTTGCTCTCAAGAATGATATTCAAGACCAAAATTACTACATGTCTTCACAATCAACACTTGCCTCTAATTCTTTTGAAGTTCCTATGTTGGATCACGAGATTGTGAAATGCAATTTTGGTAATGAAAATGGCATCATGACTGTAGAGCTTCTTACAAAAAGGGTATCTTCAATGGAGACTCCAAATAGGGATAGTATTGGATATGAGAATGAGACAAAAGGACGTAAGAAGAAACTTATGGAGGAAAATATTCCCCCAAAGCCTTCAATTTAGAATGAACAACACAAGGCAGGCTCGGGGTCTCCTGTTACAAGAGTAGAAGATCAACTTGACGAGGTGAAATTGAGAGCTAACTTCAAAAAACTTTATGTTAATTTTTATAAGTAACAGTAATTACATAGTTTTGGATGATCCATCTATCTGAGGCTTGATATTACTTTGCAGGAACAAGGGTTACTAAAAGCTGTCGTTTCAACGGGCCAATCAAAGGAGGCTAGATTAGCCATGGTAAATTATTATACTATGTGCAAATCACATATAATCTTGCATCCCAGTAAATCTAATACTTGGCTCTTATGTACATTTATGCAGATGTTTCTTATATTTATTTCTTGTCTTCCTTACAAAATTAGGTTTCACTTTACATTTTTATCCATTAGCGATAAAAATAAAATTATATTACAAAATATTGTTCCATAATTTTTTGAGACCAAGGATATGTACACATCAGGAGCAAAAGTAATTGGATATGAAAACTAAGATTTTGTGCAAACCTAAAAAAACCAGTAATTTAAACATGAGGCTTCATGTTATCAGCTCAAGTTAAGGTAAATCTCTTTTTTCCATTGTAATTAGGAATCATTTGTAAGTATGTTATTTAAGTATTACAATAAGTCTTCTCATAATCCTTTTTATTGGTATCCCCAACTATGTTACCAAGTACATTTTATCTAAAGTTTATTTTGTCTTGTAATGACTTATACACATGGTTGACTAGATTATAATGCATGCCAGATGATCAAAAATTGATTTATTGGTATTCACATTTACTCTAATACCAAACTGATCTATAGCAGGTCCTCTTTGGTGCTCTGATACCTCTTGATCTAAAAATGATGGTTATCGGATTCAATCTAATTCCATTGGGTTGTGGGATACCTACTAAACCATATGTTGTAGGATACCCTTCGGAGTTCTGAATTTTTCCTTAATTCTTACTATCACCAACTCCACCTTTTGAGAATGCTTCCTTTACTATTGCAATTTTTGAGTTTATAGACTTGCATGATTAGATTTTGAAACCTTGATGTGTCTTCCAATATACATGCCTTTCTTCCTATATCACACAAAGATATGCCCTACAGTCTTTCTTAACAATGAAGTGCCTTAACTAAGAATTTCTCAACTCATGTTGATGTTATAGAGAAAGGAAGGACATCAAATTACACATGTAACAAGATTGTATAAAAATGAAATCATTTTATTAATAAGAAATAGTTACATCAATGAAGTTCTTGTTGCATTCCCTGTGGGTTAAGATCTCACTAGCCTAACTCTATCTTTTTTATCTAAGATAACAACTACCAACATGCTTACAAATATGAGTGATAAACCCTAGAGAATAAATTATCTCCTCGAATCTATTTTTCTATATTTATATGCACATAGTGTTAACAAGATTTAAAACAGAGAAGGTATGGGATGTATTGCATCTAGTGACCATTTTTATTAAGTTATCTTCTATAATGTTTTCCCATTTGTTAGTATTTTGTATTCTTGTGTATTGTTCAACGTGTTGAATAGTTGATATCCCTACTCTCTGCATTCCTTTTGTTGTGGCCTTCTTGAATCTACAACAATTTGGATTTGTTTCTTGTCAATCTTCTTGCAATCCAGTGGACCCCTAGAAATAGGTTTTATGGACATCCCATGTATTTGCAACAGTTGCATTGTGAGCCTCTTTAGAATTTGTGGATGTTGGTGTTGTGTTCCTTTTGGATCTACATAACTATGTCCTGCATATTTTTCCACTTTTCACTTGTGTTCCTTTGTACTACCCCACAACCTACATGTGTTTTCCTCTGCTAGACATTGCAAATTAGACTTTGTGGTTTTTTGTTTCTCTCCAAATATCCACTCCATAAATTAACACCTTATGTTTCTTGTGATAAACTTTGCCACTCATATGCTTTTCATTCTCGCGGAATTAACCTTAGAGATCTAACTCAAATTAGAAGGTGTAATTACTTTATGGTTCATAGTTTAACTTGCAAGATTATTATTCAAAATTCTCATTATGAAGAATTTATTAGGAATTACTAATTAGTTGATTGAATGGTTGCTTCCCAACCATTGTGTATGAAGGAACTCAATGTGTTTAAGATGCTTCCCTTTTCAAGTTAATTTTCATCATGAATGAAATCAATATTGTATATGTTATACATCCTCCATCTTTGTTGATCATGTGTATGTAAGTAAACAAAATGTTGTGTTGAATAAGAGCATATTGTTGTTCTTTGTGTTCTTATCAATATTGTTGTTTTCTACATTCACTTGTTTATTCGAGTTTATATATACATGTTTTTCTATATATTTTGTTTCATTGAGATTACTCTAAACCTGTAGCTTCTATTGTTCCACCTTAATGATGACCAGTGTTGGTGTATGTTCCTTTAATACACATTTAAATTTCTTGTCCAATTTTGTTTCCACCCAATAGAGATTGAGTTTCTATACATGCCTTCTTGAATTAACCACTTCCGTTCAATCTTCACAATCCTTGATTTGATCACCTTTAGGTCTTCCAAAACTTTATTAATAATTATTTCTTCATGTCTTTTTGTTTTTATTAGTGTCTTAATCAATCCCAATGGACTCACTATTTAAGACATGTAGCGAAAACAATGACATTCCAGTGAATTGAGACTGAGAAGGTTTTCGAAAATACCTCAAAGTTTACCTTACCATTATTTTCCCTTTCCTTATCAACTCCTGGTACTAGCAATTTCCCTGTAGGTCCTTTTCTTTTCTCATGATCCATGTTGACGCTTGAAATAGTCTCGTAGCCTAAGGGGTTTCGAATGAACCTATTAGGGAAGTTTCCCCTTGTTTTCAATAAGAATTTCCCCTTATGGAATCAATACCAACTCCCAATGGATTTGAATGGACAATTTACACTCACTCAATCAACAAATCAATCACAACAAATTTGTCACTTTGAAACTAGTGTTGGGATAATAAGAAAGTATATCTATAGTTACATCTTCAACAAACCTTAATTCGATTATCAAACCAACATATTTGTTTTTGGATCCATGCTAGACTCAAGGTTCGTGGAACATGTTCAACACATACCCAATGTAGTCTAGTGTGCCAACATATTCAATCTTCTAGAAGGAAGGAGGTCTCTCCCAAGGCACGTATGATAGTTGTCATATGATTAGGGTGAAGAATGTTAAATATTTAGTGGGGATTGTATTAATTTACTTATATTTTAATCACATTCAGTTAAACTGACATAATTGATAGAAATATTATCAATCAAAATCACATACAACTCATCTAGATTTTATTTTATTCCAGGTAACATATCTTGGGGGAAACCGCCTAGGGACTTCCCCTCATTCCGAGTATGGTACCTAGGGTAAACCCTATATTCTTCAGGGCACAAGTCTAGGTTCACAAATTTATGAATATAATATATATAGATATATCATTAACAATTGTTTCTCTAAGGGAAAACATGTCACAAATTGGGATTTGAACATGGGTGGGTAGGGTAACAAATTTTCCTCACAACCACTCGAGCTAAACCTAATTGACAAAAATCATATAGATATAACATGAACACAAACACATAAGTAGAACAAGTCACCATTGCATTATTAAAATGATTAATATATCATAACTTCATCACTTAACTTGTGACAGAGTGCATGAATCTCAATTCTCAACTACCACAATGGCAATCATCTTTAATCTCTCAAAAAGATATCTTTACATCATTATAATTATCACATATATAGGTGATTGGAGTGACAAAAAAAGATTCATGAATTTAATAGTGAATGTTTTGTTTGTGACCCACTCATCCAAAACAATACAAAATACTTTTCATATTTAGAGACATGTGTAGATGACCGGGGGAAATTGGGTGTAAAGGTTGTATAATATGACTACTCAACCTTTGCGTACTCAAGTTTAAGCAGAAATGTGTACTCATATTTTTGTCGTCTCTTTAATCCTCTAGATTTGTGTTATACTAAGATTTACTTTGTGTCAGTCTATGTCCTTAGAGACAATGTAGACGATCAGGAGAAATTGCGTGCAAAGGATGTATAGGATGACTCCTCGGCCTCTATGTACCTAGATTTTTCAAGAACCGTGTACTCAATATTTTGCAGTCTCTTATCTCCTATGGATTTGTCTTCTACTTAAATCTACTCTATACCAACACTTAGTTAAAAATGATCCAGAGAAACTCATTGACCACACCTTCCAACTCATCCTTGAGTTGGGTTCTATGTCTCATTCTTTAAAAGGGCCTCCAAGTTTGGAAGTTCCCTAACTACTGCATCCCTGAATTTAGTGTATTTCTCAAAAATAATGGTCCACTTTTGGCTAGCCTCTTGAATTTTCTAGGAATGTTCAAATACTAATGATTTTGTCATTTATTTCAAAGCAGGTATTTCTTGCATAAATTTCTCCATATCAAGCTCGATTTTTTTTTTCATCTTTTTTGTTTTGTGAATTGAGACTAATCTTTTCCTGTAGGTTCTTGTGCTAGGTTCCTTAACTTGTTCTTCTCATCCTCAAGAGTATATCATCTTTACAATGTGCATTGTGTTTCTTCCATCTTATCATATAGAGTGTCTCATGTGATGACATTGGTGTCTACTTTTTCATATTCTTCTTGCAATGGCTCTATGTGATACTGTATTCCCTACTTTGTAAATGCCAACATATCCTTGTTTTTTTAGGATTTATCCACAGACTTTGGAATTTCAACCATAGCTACTCTAGTTTCTCTATCCTCACTTGCTCTTACTTGATTACAAGTTGTGCATCCCAAATTAGCATGCACACCATCTAATAGGGATGGTGTGCATGCCAATTTGCATTCACAGTAGCCCAAGGGTTGGTGTGCTAGTGTGTGTGCCATATGGCATGCACACCAACCAATAGGGTTGGTATGCATGCCAATTTGGCATACACAACAGCCCTAGGGCTGGTGTGCATGCCAAATTGGCATGCAGACTCATATGGCCAAGACTACTCAAATTGGCATGTGATATTCACTTATCATTTCATTGATATTCAAAATAATGAATATAGATATCCCATATTTATAGGAATTTTTAGATAATATTGCAATAAATGTGTGCAGATACAAGTGAAGGTGGAGATTCCACCTAAGGTATGCTCTCACCTAGATGCATTAAAACATGTAATTATCACTATGACTTATCTAGCTATATAAGTCAAAAGGTGCACATGATATGCACATGCTTATTTAAAATATGCACATGCATGATAGAAATAGTAAAAATGACACTTAGGTAAATTTAACATAAATGTGTAAATACACCAATGCAACACCTTAAGTGAAATTTAAGAGAACATGAGAATGATTCAACAAAAATGAGTCCCATCACAAAGGACTAATCAAATACTCATATATAATCAAGAAAACCATATGAAATGAGAACCCCCTATGGACACAAATGCATCTCATCGAAGTGCATGGATAAATTACTATTACAACCATTGAGTCAGTAACAGTAGGTTCTTTGTATGAGGATTTATTTGAGAAACAAAAATATTAAAAAATGGTAATCATAAATAATTACCTGAGGAAGCATTGCACACCATCCCCCATATTGATAAACTAGGTGGATGTAGATGATGACAATGGATGTCACATACATGGTTAAAGGAGGCATGTGTTGAAGGTGATTATGAAATTGACCAACCTAAGGGATGGTGTTCATGTCAATTTGGCATGCATAGCATCCTTATGTATTTTATACTATTTTACCTCTTATTCATATTATTCTCTGGTTGTATCATTTGGCTTTGAAGCTTCTACCTTTGGTGCATTTTGGAAAGTTTTACATTCTTTATTATTTCATCGAAGGGGAGGAAGGCTCCATTATATAATATCTAAGACCAACAAAAACACAAATATTTACAAAATGGTTGATCTTAGAGTTTACAAACCATTATTGTATTATATTAATCAACCTCCTTTTTTCCACTATATCCTGATAATTTTACTTATTATATACATGTTAGAACCTTCTTTCCATGCTAGTATCAATTATAGAAACAGTTAATACTGCAAAAAGATAATTTTTTCAATTGGTTTCTCTAGAGAAGTTCCTCTGGACCTTGTTGTTCTTCCAGTGCACCTTGAGATCATTGCTCTAGTATTGATGAGATACACCTCTCCAGAAGAAGCTATCTTCATTATTTAAACTTTCATTATTTAAGAAGATGTATGAGAAATGGGTCCCAAAAGATACCTTGTCAACAATATTAACTCTGTTTTTTAGGTGAAGGGCAAGGGATAAGTTCCAAGAAAACAAAATGAGGCTAAAAACATTGTAAGGAATTTAGAACCTCGTTGTGGTGGCTTGGAGCGACAATATATAAAGGCCCTCTCTCATTCATATCAAGCTTAGCTTGTAGCTGCAACCGACATATTTCAATAGAATGTTTCTTATGATAACAAACCTGTAGAGATCTGATGATGCTCTCAAAGAATTACATGACATTTCCAATCACCTTCCCAATCACCTTCTCAATAAAGATTAAATTTATGTTCATAAACATGAGGGGTGCTACTAAGATGTACAAAAAACATAATGTGGATGATGTTGCAAACAACACAATAAAATGTATATTTAGAAGAATTGATGGTCGAATGATTGTAGGCACCATGGTCACATGGGCATTGGCCATACAGACCTTCTAGACCTTATGGAACTCAGCTACATCGCTCGGTTACAATTTTGTGCCATCGGACCAAATTTTCATTGTCTCCCTGAATGGCTTCAGGAGGCAAGTTGCAACTCACCATAACATGCAAATTGTGCTTCATATCAATGAACCGTTAGTTTCGTTGGACTCTTGGCATTGGATTCCAGCTAGGGGGACCCCTCTCCTATGATTCCATCATCTGGAAAAGTGTTTGTTAGAGGATCTCTAGAACTAGAGTTTTTCTTAGTGAAGCACAATGCAAATCCGACACATGGGGTTAATTTTCAAAACCCTTTTTTCAGGTGATTGTGGGCATCCTGGTCCCATGGGCATCATGTTCCCATGGGAATCAAGGAAAGTAAATGGAATGTTAAGTCAAGGCAAGGCAGGTCAAGGAAATGCATGGAAATTCCAAGGAAAGGTATGGAATGTCAAGGTAAGGACCATGGAAAGGCATGGCATGTCAAGGAAAGGAAAGGCATGTCAAGGCAAGGAAATGCGTGGAATGTCAAGGCTAGGAATGGGATTTCAAGGAAATCCATGTCAATTCAATCCATGGCATGTTAAGGAAAGGCATTTCAATGAAATTCAAGGTTTGTCAGGGCAAGGCATGTCAAGGAAAGGAAAGCCATGTAAGGGAAAGGCATGACAAGGAAAAGAAAGGAAAGGAATGTCAAGGAAAGGCATGGCATGTCAAGGCAAGGCAAGGAAATTCATTGCAAGGCAAGTTGTGGTAAGTCATGAAAACATATGGAAACACATGGAATTTCATGGCAAGGAAAGACATGTCAAGGCAAGATGACACAACCCCTCCTCAACCCATAGGTCGAAAGGTCACATACACAGGATATTTTCCCTTACACTGGCCCGAAGAGCTCTCGGAAATGGCTCCTCTATTTCCCTTTCAGGAAATATGCACCCACAATTAACTTCGAGAAATTCCCCCTTATACTTCAGGATATTTGACTTCGCACTTTCACGAATCCAGGGGTCAAGCACCTTGTCTCTCAATCTCTGAAACCCAAAAGCAATCAACACTTGACCTTTATTTCTCTATTTTGGGTTTCTCCTTATCGTGATTTTAGGATTTTTGATATCAAGCAACTTGTCCCCTTGAGTCTTGAAACCTGATTTTCTTAACCTCTGATGTGCTCGCAAACTCTGACTTTTCAACAGCCCTCTATTCCATCGAGACTTCGAACTTCATGATTTCGCAAATCCTGATGCAAATATTTCGGGACTTCACCCCTCGAAACCCTGAAATGGTCAACAGAATTTGACTTCCATGTCGATTAGTGCACCACCCATCCACCTTGTTGATTCCTATGTCCCACATGATCCTTTCATCCCTTCAGGACTTCACATTTCATGATTTCACAAACCCTATTGCAAGGATTACAAGATTTCAATCTATGAAACCCCGAAATAGGAATGTACGTGAAAATCCAACAACTCCTATTGGCTTAAATCTATGGTTCTATCTCTCCTAAGCTTGAACCTTTGGGAATACTCATTGTAACTCCCCTACTCCTTCGTGATATCTAATGGCTCACGGGACTTCATGAACTCTCCACAGAGAATTCCAACCGTCCGTCTCTTCTCTTCCCAAGGACTCCTACAACTTTTGACCAAGTGGTTTTTCCACAGTACTCTACTGCCTGAGACACAAATTTGCAACACCTTCTCACTATCCACTACACAAACTTCCTGTGCTTCCTTCGACGGTTTTGAAGGTTTTATCATTCCTAAGCTTTCTCCAACTCTGAGTCTTGAAGAAGATTCCTGCGCGCACTCCTTGTGGCAATTTCACACACTCTTAAGTGTTGAAGTTCATTTGACTCTGTGCACTTCCTACAGTAGCAGTCTCTCAATACTTCACTCAGGCTCACAACTCTAAGACTTTACTCAGCCTGCACACTCCTTGCATGGATCCTATTCCTAGCTACACTTCTTTGGGAATAAGAACAATAGTTATCTTATCTAAGCTTTCAGAGATGAACCTCTGAACCCTTTGTCAACGCACTCCTTGTGGACAATTCAACTGCACTCCTTGCAAGAACTCTTTCTAAGATAGAGAAACAATTGAAACTCTTTTCCTTTACTCTCTCTCTCTCTCTTAGATTTCAAACATTCAACAGGAAATCATTCATACATAGAATAAAAGCAATTGCATGACAAAAAGAATAAATCATTCATGAGAATAACATTCAAAGATGCATACACAAAGAATATTTGAACACCATGAGTCTGAATCAAAACCTTTTTGTATTAATCCAGAACTTATGTACATGGAATTCTCACTATAGCTCTCTGCTTCTTTTTTTATGTTCTTTCTAATGTTACAATAATACAAGTGAGGGTGTCTATATCCCATTTCCCTCATTCCTTCTAAACTGTCGAATCTACACATTAATTTCTATCTACTTGCATTAACTATCATAAATGCCTTCTACATACTAAGGACGAGAGTGGATCACTCAAGGTCCATTTACATTTTACAAGTGTGCCTCCACTTGATGGCTTCATTAATGTTTCAAGATATTTCAAAATTTGTGTTGGGCGCTTTTCCAGCTATCCGTTGTCTCCGCACCGGCTCGCTTGAGATGCTTCTGCATCATACTCCCTCACTTGAAAATTTTCATGGGCCCCTGTCCATGAGCTCACGCATGGTCTGTCCATGCTTATGGATCTCTGCTTCATTCTCCCAGCTGGCATATTCAACTAGATGTCCCTTCCACTTGACCAAATATTCAAAGTATTTCTTTCACTTGTCTTTTTTCTCACTCTTTTGTCCAGTATGCACTCCATCTGTGGATTTTCTGCAACTGGCATCTATTTTGTCTACTAGATCACTAGATGTTCACTTCCCATCCTTGCTTCCTCAGCTTTATATGGGTACAAATTTGAGATATTGAATATCGGAGAAATTCTGACCCCATCGGGTAATTCAATTTCATAAGCATTTGCCCCAAATTTCTTCAAGACCTTACATGGTCTGATTTTATTCATCTTCAGTTTATTATATGTTCCTCTCAGGAACCTTTCCTTTCTTAAATGTGCCAGAATCAAATCACCAACCTCAAATTGAATTTGTCTCTTGTGTTGATCAACTCTGTGCTTATATTCCTAGTTCAAACTCTGCAATTGCTCCTTCACTTGGCTGTGAAGTTCCTTCATCGCCTCTGTGAAATTTTCTACACTAGCGCTCCTAATTGTAGTCTGTTCTAAATCTCTCAATTTAGAAATTCCTCTCGGATGCATGCCATAGACAATATGAAATGGAATCTTCCTTGTGCTTCTATTAACTGATTTGTTATACGCGAATTCTGCCTATGGTAATGTGTTGTCCCACTGGCTATGGTGTTACATCACCAGGCTCCTCAACAAGTCCCCCGGACTTTTTTTTACCACTTCTGTCTATCCATCCATCTGAGGATGATAAGATGAACTAAATGATAAGTTAGTTCCCAACTTCTTCCATAAGGTCCTCCAAAATTTTCCTATGAACTTAGTGTCTCGATCCGAAACTATGCTCCTTGGCAAGCCATGAAGTCGAATGACTTCTTTGAAAAATAGATTCGCAATGTGAGTTGTGTCACTGGTCCTCTGACATGGAATGAAGTGTGCCATATTTGAAAATCTGTCCACCACCACAAAGATTGAGTCAAACCCTCTTTGTGTTCTTGGCAACCCCAATATGAAATCCATGCTAACTGCATCCCATGGCCTCTCATGTATGGGAAATGGTTGATAAAATCTTGCATTATGTTTCCTTCCCTTCGAATGCTGGCAAATTTTGCATCTGTCCATGAATCTCTTGATGTTTCTCACATCCCAGCCAAAAATATGACTCATTCAACTTTTCTAACATCTTGTCATGGCCAAAGTGCCTGGCCAATCCTCCACTATGTTTCTCCTTTAGCAAATTCTCCCTCATGGATCATTTTGGAATACAAAGCCGATTACCTTTAAATAGTAATCCTTCCTGGATCATTTATTTTGCCCATTGGCTTTTATCTCTGAGAATTGGATTCTCAGTTTCTTTGTACACCCCTTTAAAATATGGATCATTTCTGTACATGTCCCTGAGATCATCAAAACCCAATGTTTTGACTATGAACTCCTGCAATAGCAAACACTTCCTGCTCAAAGCATCAACAACTTTGTTAGCAGTACTAGAAATATGTTTAATCATAAAAGTGAAATTTTTCATATATTCAACCCATTTAAAATGTCTCTGATTCAACTTCTCCTATTGAGTCACAAACTGTAGTGCATGATTGTCACTGTATAAGACAAACTCCTTCTGGATCAAGTAATGTCTCCATTTCTTCAATGCCTGAATGATAGCATAGAACTCCTTGTCATATGTGGAGTATTTGGCTTTGGCTTCATTCAACTTCTTGTTGAAGTATGCTATCGATTTGTCTTCCTGACTCAAGACTACCCCTATTGCAAATTCACTTGCATCGCATTTCACTTGAAATGTCTTCTGGAAATCAGGCAACACCAAAATTGGTTGTTCCATGATCTTCCTCTTCAACAGATTAAAACTCTTATCAGCTTCTTCTATCCAGTTAAAATATTTGTGTCTTTTCTTCACTATATCCATCATTGGTGCACTAATCCCACTGAAATTCCTGATGAACTTTTGGTAGAAACTAGCCAATCTGTGAAAGCTTCTCACCTCAAATATATTCTTCGGTGATGGCCAATTCTTGATTACCTCCACTTATCTAGATCCATCCTCAATTTATCTGCAGAAATAACAAAACCCAAATAAACGAGCTTTGTCTTCATAAATGAGGATTTCTTCATGTTTATCAACAACTTCTCCTGCTGTAGCCTCTGCATCACTATGTCCAAATGTTTCAGATGCTCTGCCACTGTTTTACTGAAAATCAATATGTCATCCAAATATACGATAACAAATTTTCCGATGAACTCCCTTAGTACTTCGTTCATCAACCTCATGAAAGTACTTGGCACGCTCATTAAGACAAATGGCATAACAAGCCATTCATACAACCCTTCATTGGTTTTGAATGTTTTCTTCCATTGATCACCTTCTCTCGTGCGGATTTGATGATAACCGCTTTTCAAATCAATCTTCAAAAAAAAATTGCTCCATTCAAGCAATCCATCAGATCGTCCATCCTTGGAAATGGAAATATGTACCTGATGGTTATCTTATTGATCACCCTCGAGTCAATACACATCATCCAGCCTCCGTCTTTCTTCAGACTGAGTACTGTCAGAACAACACAAGGACTCAAGCTTTCCCTGACCAAACCTTTGTCCAACAAATATTGGACTTTTCTTTTGACCTCTTCATTCTCTTGTGGCATCAATCTGTACATGGATTTGTTTGGAAAACTAGATCCTGGTATGAGATCAATATGATGACTCACACTTATGATCGGTGGCAATGAACAAGGTATTTCATCCACTACTATGTCAACAAACTCTTCCAGTAGTTCCCGAATCTCTTTTGGTAAATCATCCACTCTTGTGCTGGTAAAAACAATCTTCGATTTCCTAACCATAATGAATTGTGGTTCCTCCTTCTTCTTGACCTTTGTAAGAAGTTCCTTCCCACTCATGAGAAGTACAATGTTGTATACTTCAAGTTTCACCTCCTTATCCTTGATTGGAAGCAACATGTGAGTTCTCCCATTCTTCTCTAGGGTGTATGTGTTCATTTTCCCATCATGGATCACATTCTTGTCATATTTCCACGGTCTACCCAGAAATAGATGACAAACATCCATAGGAATAACATCACATAATATCTTATCATTATATACTCGTATCTTAAATTCAACTAAACATTGTTTTGTGACAGTTACCTGATGTCCTTTTTGTAGCCACAAAACTCTGTATGGGCTTGGATGTTCAATCGTCTCTAGTTCCATCTTTTCTACGATCTTTGTTGAAACAAGATTATCTATGCTACCACTATCCACAATGACCTTGCATACCCTTTCCTTGGTCTTGCAATCAATCAGAAAAAGTTTGTTTCTTTGGACTAAACTCTCCACCTCCTTCTCTGATGTCAAAAGATCTTTTCGCATCATCAACGATCTTCTGCCTTCAACATCTTCTACCTCAACATTCTGCCTTTGCACTTCGGTGATGTGAGTCTCTCCTCCTTCTTTCTTTTTGTCTGGACACTCATAAGACTTGTGCCCATTATTTCCACATGTGAAGCATGTTATTACTCCACCTCTTCCCCTTCCTCTACCTCTAGTACGAGGAAAAATATTATTATCATCATAATCTCCTCTCTGTTCAGTATGTTTCCCTCTCTTTTCAGCATATTTCCCTCACTGTGAGGTTCCACCCCTCTCAGTTCGAGTCTGAGGTTTCTTCCAGTCCTCCTTAGGTTTTCTGTTTTTATCTTGGGAAATTGATTTGCCTCTGGGATGACTTCTGCCTCTACCTCTTTGACCCTTCTTTCGGCTCAGCTTCTCTTCAGCTTTTAGAGCCATCTGATAAGCATCTTCCATCGTTCAGATGGTTATCATGCTCATCTCATCTTGAATGTTGTATCTCAGGCCATTCATGTATCTGGAAACCTTTTCATCATCGCTTTCTGGATGACCTACCCTAATGTTCAGCCTGTAGAATTATTCAGTGTATTCTTTCACTATCATCAGCTTCTGTCTCAGGTTTTGCATTCTTCAAAACAGAGTAATCTGGTAATCTCTGGGGATGAATTTCACCTTCATCTTCATGATCATTCTATCCCAGCTCTTGATATTCTTCTTGCCTTTGCAGCATCTGTCCACTTGTAGTTCATCCCACCACAATGTTGCATGTCCCTTTAATCTCGTGACAACATGTTTTACCTTCTTGTCCTCTTCGACATCTTCATAGTCAAAATATGTGTCCAGATCTCTAATCCAGTCTAGAAGCTCCTCTGCATCCAGATTTCCCTCATAAAATGGAATGTCCATTTTCTCTCTTGTGACCATTCTTAAAATATCCCTAATCAAGTGTTCATTTGCTACATCTTCAGCTGCAACTTCCTCTCCTTCATGTTCAGCCTCAATTTCACTTTCAGAATCACTAAGATCCCCAACACTGAATGTGCACCTCTGTGTTGTCTCCATGTCTTTGATTATGGCATGTAGGTCAGGCAGTTCTCTCTCCATGGCTGGATTAGGCATATACCTACCCCTTCTTCTCGGCATTTCCTTGTCCTCTGGTGGATTGGGTGTTTTCTTGTCCCTTCTCCTTGGCAGCATGGTGAATTCTCCTTTTCCCTGCTAGAGAAAGAAAAGAAACTTTTCTAAGCTTTGATACCACCTTGACGCAACCCCTCCTCAACCTGTAGGTCGGAAGGTCATGTACATAGGATATTTTCCCTTACACTAGCCTGAAGAGCTCTCAGAAATGGCTCCTCTATTTCCCTTTCGGGAAATCTACACCCACAATTAACTTTGAGAAATTCCCCCTTATACTTTGGGAGATCTGACTTTGCACTTTTGTGAATCCAGGGGTCAAGCACCTTATCTCTCAATCTCCAAAACCCAAAAGAAATCAACAGTTGACCTTTCTTTCTCTATTTCGGGTTTCTCCTTATCGCGATTTCAGGATTTGCGATGTCAAGCAACTCATCCCCTCGCTCCCGAAACCCGATTTTCTAAACCTCTGATGTGCTCGCAAACTCTGAATTTTCAACAACCCTCTATTTCATCGGGACTTCAGACTTCGCGATTTCATGAATCCCAATGTGAATATTTTGGGACTTCACCCCTCAAAACCCCAAAATGGTCAATGGAATTTGACTTCCGTGTCGATTAGTGCGCCACCTATCAACCCTGTCGATTCCTATGGTCTACACAATCCTTTCGTCCCTTCGAGACTTCACGTTTCATGATTTCATGAACCCTATTGCAAGGATTACGGGACTTCAATATACGAAACCCCAAAATAGGAATGTATGTGCAAATCCAACGACTCCTGTTGGCTTAAATCTATGGTTCTACCTCTCCTGAGCTTGAACCTTTGGGAATACTCACTGTAACTCCCCTGCTCCTCTGTGAGATATGACAGCTCACGAGACTTCGCAAACTCTCCACAGAGAATTCTGATCGTCCGTATCTTCTCTTCCCAAGGACTCTTGCAACTTTCTACCAAGTGGTTTTTCCATGGTACTCTACTGCCTACGACGCAAATTTGCAACACCTTCTTACCATCCACTACACAAACTTCTTGTGCTTCCTTTGATGGTTTCGAAGATTTTATCCTTCCTGAGATTTCTCCAACTCTGAGTCTTGAAGAAGATTCATGTCTGCACTCCTTGCGGAAATTTCACATACTCTCAAGTGTTGAACTTCACTCAACTCTATGCACTTCCTACAGCAGCAGTATCTCAATACTTCACTCAGGTTCGCAACTATGAGACTTTACTCAGCCTGCACACTCCTTGCATAGCTCCTGTTCCTAGCTACACTTTTGTGGGAATAAGAACAAAAGTTATCTTATCTGATCTTTTAGAGATGAACCTCTAAACCCTTTGTCAATGCACTTCTTGTGGACAATACAAATGCACTAATTGTAGGAACTCTTTCTCAGATAGAGAAACAATTGAAACTCATTTCCTTTACTCTCTCTCTGTCTCTCTCAAATTTCAGACATTCAACAAGAAATCATTCATACATAGCATAAAATTCATTTCATGACAGAAAGAGTAAATCATTCATGAGCATAACATTCAAAGATGCATACACAGAGAATATTTGAACACGATGAGTCTGAATCAAAACCTTTTTGTATTAATCCAGAACTTCTGTACATGGAATTCTCACTACAACTCTCTGTTTCTCTTTTTATGCTCTTGATAATGTTACAATAATACAAGTGAGGGTGTCTATATCCCATTTCCCTCCTTCCTTCTAAACTGTCGAATCTACACATTAATTTCTATCTACTATCATAAATGCCTTCTACCTACTAAGGATGAGAGTGGATCGCTCAAGGTACATTTACATTTTACAAGTGTGCCTCCACTTGATGGCTTCATTAGTGTTCCAAGATATTTCAAAATTTGTGCTAGGCTCTTTCTAGCTGCCCGTTGTCTCCATGCTAGCTCGCTTGAGATGCTCCTGCATCACAAGACATGGATTGTCAAGGCAAGTCATGGGTTTTCAATGCAAGGCATGACAAGGCTAGGCATGGCATGTCAAGGTAAGGCATGGATTGTCAAGGCAAGGTAAGGAATGGCATGTCAAGGCAAGGAAAGAAATCTCAAGGAAAGGTAAGGCATGTCAAGGAAAGGAAAGGCATGTCATGGCAAGGCAAGGCAAGGAAAGGAATGTTAAGGAAAAACATGGAATTTCAAGGAAAGGCATGGAAAGGAAAAGCAAGGGAATGCATGGAAAGGCAAGTCATTGCAAGGAAAGTCATGGTAAGGCATGAAAATGCATGGAAAATCATGGCATGTCAAGGAAAAGAAAGAAATGTCAAGGCTAGAAATGGCTTTCCAAGGCAAGGAATGGAAAGGTTAGGCATGTCATGTCCACTTTCCGGTTGTAGTCGGAGAACATAGGGGGTTGTATCCTCCTTCTAGTTATAGCTAGAGAATTATGGAGTTGGAGATTCCCTCAGGTTGTAGCTTGAGAAACTAGGGGGTTGGAGCCTCCTTCCGGTTGCAGCTGGCTAGAAATGGCTTTCCAAGGCAAGGAATGGAAAGGTTAGGCATGTCATGTCAAGGAAATACAATGCATGGCATGTCAAGGAAATCCAAGGCATGGAATTTCAAGGAAAAACAATGGCATGTCAAGTCAAGGAAAGACATGTCAAGGAAATGCATGGAATCTCAACGAAATGCATGGCATGGAAAGGAAAGGAATGGCATGTCAAGGAAAGTGAAGATATGGCATGTCAAGGAAAGGAAAGACATTTCTTGTCAAGTCAAGGCTTGGAAAGGCTAGGCATGGCATGTCAAGGCAAGGCATGGCATATCAAGGCAAGGAAATGC
>CBVK0100097021.1:0-34727 GCA_900067695.1 Picea abies | reverse complement strand
CTCTTCCGATCTCACCTAGGGTACCTTCGCACTGTCAGGTCAAACATTCCATTGATTTGACCCCCGGTGCATCGGTACCCAATGGACTAGTCTATCGTTGCTCTCTGCTAGAAAATGAGGAGATCCAACATCAGATCCAAGAAATGCTCCACAAGGGGCACATCCTACCCAGATCATGGCCTTGTGGCAACCCAATCGTGCTTGTGCAGAAGAAAGATGAGACCTGGCGACTCTACATTGATTACTGGGACCTAAATAAAATCATAGTCAGGAACCGGTAACTGATTCCATGAATTGACGATCTTCTTTATCAGCTCAAGGGAGCCAAAAACTTCATTAAGATTGATTTGAAGTATGACTACCATCAAGTCCCAATAGAGCAGACAAATGTATGGAAGACTGCCTTCAAGTCAAAAGAAGGTCTTTTTGAATGGCTCGTCATGCCCTTTGGTTTGACAAATGCCTCAACAACTTTCATGAGGATTATGGACGATATCTTGCGGCCTTTCACCAATTATTTTGTAGTGGTTTATCTTGATGACATCCTCATCTACAACAAGATTTGGGCACAACACTTGCAGCACATTCAACAGGTTCTGCACACTCTATGGTAGCACAAGCTATATTCTAACTTGGAAAAATGCTCCGACATGGAGAGATTCCACTACCTAGGCTACATTGTTGATACACATGTTGTGCATGTGGATGTAGCCAAGATCCGAGTTATCTATAACTGGCTAACCCCAACCTCGCTCACTGAGCTTTGGAGCTTCTTAGGCATTGCCAATTTATATCGTAGGTTCATGTTGGGATTATCCCATATTACATGGGCCCTCATCCAAGTAACCAGAAGTAGTGGTAAGAAAAAAATTGTGTGGGTCTTGTCCCAACATCAAGCATTCGATGATTTGAAGCAATGCTTGTACTCAGCCCCAGTGCCTTCATTACCTGACCTGCAATAACCTTTTGAAATCGAGACAGAAGCTTTAGACTATGCTATGGGTGCAGTCCTCACTCAGCACAACCATTCCGTGGACTATCATATTGGGACATTATCATATGTCATCAGTAAGTACCCTACTTATGACAAAGAGTTGTACTCCATTATACAAGCCTACTACCAGTGGAAGCATTACATTCTCGGGAAGGATACAATCATCCACACTGATCATAAGTCACTGCAGTTTATGCAGACACAAGGCAAATTGTAGAATGACCGTCATTAGAAGTGGTCCACATACTTGCAACGGTTCCACCTCAACATTTAGTATAAGACATGTAGTACCAACCGGGTCGTTGATTGTCTCTTGTGACCACGAGTCCTCCGGCTGGCCCCACCTCTATGAGACAAATCCTGACTTTGCCAAAACCTACCAGATGTTGGGTGCCAACACAACTGTCACTAATTTCCATCTTCAGGATGAGTTGTTGTGCCATCTGGGCCATCTATGTGTTCCATCAAGTGAGTGAGCGAAGTTTATTTGGGAATCCCACTAGAGTCGGGTGGCAGGACATTTTGGTGTCAAATAGACAGTGACAGTGCTGCAAAAACATTTTTATTAGCCGAAACTTCGATAGGATGTCAGCAAGTATATTAGGTCTTGCACTGCCTGCGTTATTTTCAAATCGACCACTAAGAAACAAGGCATGCACACCCCTCTTCCTACTCCTGACAGGCCCTGGGAATCCATCTCAATGGAATACATGTCAGGCCTTCCATCCACCAAGCAGGGAAATTACTGTGTTTTTGTGATTGTTGATCGCTTTTCCAAGATGGGATTTTGGCTGCCTGCAAGAAGAGCATCACAGTGGAGGCCACTCCCAAGATATTCTTTGAATGAGTGTGGGTACATTTTCGTATCCCGTAAACCATTATCTCAGATCAGGGTATTTGGTTATTCAACACATTCTAGTCAAGCCTCTGGTCACCGTTGGACACCAAGCTCACCAAATCCACTGCCTTCCATCCCCAAATGGATGGCCAAACCGATGTCATCAACCAGATGATCATGCATATCCTGCACATGTACAATTCCAAGCACCCTCACACATGGGATGAGAGTCTTCCCGATGTTCATCAAGACTACAACAAAGCCATACATAGCTTAACTGACCACAACCCCTTTGAGGTGGGGTTGGTATTTCAACCATTGGGTCCCATGGATGTTGTACTACCCCTTGCGGCCACCCAGGAAGACGCATCACATGCTCCAACTAAAACTCACAAAGCCACCCAGTTTATTGAGTAGATCCAACACATCCGCCAACAGGTTCAGGATATTTTACAGAAGTCCAATGCCAAGTATAAGCAATGCCATGATCAACACCAGGTGCCACACAAGTTTCAGCCAGGAGACAAAGTTTGCTTTCACTTTTAGAAAGAACGCCTTACAAGGCCCCATCAAAAGCTTCATCCACTCTGTTATGGACCTTACGCCATCACCAAGGCTTTTGGCGACAATGCTTTTGATCTCAACATTCCCCCCTTCCTTGGCTTGCACCTAGGGTTCAATGTGGATCTCCTTCAGCCTTATTTTCCACCATTATTGGACACCTCCTAGATAGTAGAACAATTGACACCAACAAATCTCAACCATGATTGCATGGACCAACCATCCACTGATCAGATCGTGGAAACACGGGTCAAGGGAAATTGCCAACATAAGCTTAAGCTTTATCGGGTTGTCAAGGTAGGGAAACTCCTGCACCAAGGCAAGTGGCTCACCTAGGGCCAAATCCAATAGAAGTTTTCTCATCTAATGGGGCAACTCAATGCAATGGAGACCATTGATTCCTAAGAAGGGAGGATTGATCTAGGTGGATATCGGTGGCCCCCCACCTCTTCCAGTTGGCTCACATACAATTTTCATCTTGGCAGTTTTTTCTAGATTTTCGAGTTCCAAATTTATGAGGCCATTTTGAGACCCTAAAAGACGTTTTGTTTGGACTTTTGGGGGGCCAAGACTGACAACATTCAAAATTTGTCTAAAGAAGTTGTACTTCTCAGATAGAAATTTCCGGTGAGGTATCGAACGCCCCAAACAGAGATCGTATGCAAAAGTTAGGACCCCAAAAAGTTGATGTACCAACTTACCCCAATGGGCGCACATGACTTTTGGCGCTTTATCTCCTAGGGTTAGGTTTTTGGATATGTAGCATTTTGGCATTCATGTTTAATGTAAAAAGGATTTTGGAACCTCATTGTACTCATCTTCTTGTGAATGAGCATAGCTGTCGCATCTCTTCTAAGAGATAAGCTGCCACCATTCTACTAAGCTTGTTTCAGTCTACATTTTATAGTTTCAACATATTTCTTATTTAACAGAAGTCCAATTTTACTGTATCTTTGTTGTTATTCACCATGTCTTTGTGTTAATATTATAAGTTTGTGTTTTCATTTTGTTATGCTCATAAATCCGAATCAGTGGTATTAAATCAGTCTTCTCCTTGTCATTTTTTAGTGCATGTCCCCGATAAGGTCACGGTATAAAGAGTTGGGTCTCGAGCTTGTTTCTCTTGAAGACAACTGCTCTTGCAAGCCCAAGAAGCCTTCCATGGTAGGCGAAATGAAGTACGACGAGACATGAGATCCTTTCAAAATGTTTCTTGAGGAAGCCCTCGAGTGATAGAGAAACGCGATGATGGATATCTTTGAACAAATCCTTCGACGACTGCAGACAAGCGACACGTCTACCTCGAGTGGAGGTATCACTCCCTTCAAGGTACCGATCTATATCGTAGACAAATGGTTGAATCTTCTAGAAGGGTATTTTTCTATCCATAACTTTTCGAATAGAGAAAATATTACTTTTGCGCTCCTCAAGGACGTCCCCCATGTGAAATATTAGTGGGAGACTTTTTGCGAGCAAAACGAAATGGAGGAACTCTCATTATTTATAGTCTCACTTACTTGGGAATCCTTTAGGGATGCTATTAAGGAACAATACTACCTTGTTGGAAGTTATGACGATCGGTATACAAAATGGACCACACTATGATAGAAAAGGGTTAAAACAGTGCCAGAGTTCACAAATATCTTCCATACCTTGTGCACCAAGTTGGGTATCAAAGATTCTTAGTGACATATGGTGCTCAAGTATCACGCTGGTATGCATAGATACATCCAGATAGAAATGGATTTTTAGGACATCTCCTCCTTAGGCACAACTTATTGATATGTCATCAAAATCAAGCAAAAGCTTAAACAAAAGATGTGATTGTTTGGGTATGGGAACCCCTCACAGCAGAAGCAGGGAAAGGGAAGCCCCAACCCGAAGAAAAAAATATATAGAAAAAATGGACAGCCTCAGGACAACCACTCAAAGCTCCAAGAAATGAAGGACAATGGAAAGACGAAGAAAGATACCGATAAGTAGTGCGACTTCCATAAGAGCCTCTGGCTAACACTATTGATTGCCGCTCAAAGCAGTCGTTGGTGGCAGAGGTGAAAGCCTCTAAATCAGATGCAGGTTCCGACTCTGAGTCAAAACCAAAAATGGGGAGAACGATCATTGATGTGGAACCCAGTGCCACTGTTGCTACTACTAAGGTCCAACCCGGTGAACCAGATGAGCCAGAGGAAGGTGAGTGCCTCTTTCATTCACAGATGTGGGTGAAAGGAACTTTGCCACACTTCATCGTTGATAGCGGTAGCCAAAAAAACTCATCTCAACATAGGTCATCAAGCGACTAGCCCTGGCGACAACACCGCAACCACAACCCTACACCATCGAATGGCTCCGCCAAGGGAGCGATCTTTGTATCAACCATCAGTGTTACCTGCCATAAGACATCAAGCCATTCAAATATGAGTTATTGTGTGATGGTTCTCCCCTTGAATTTTGTGATTTTCTTTTGGGCCAATCTTACTTATGGAAACTTCATGTTGTATATGAGTCTAGTCCTCACATTGTTATTATTATTTTGAACAAAAAATTGTAGAGGATACCCGAGGTAGTCCCACCTAGTTCCATTTCCTTGATCTTTTCCAAGTAGTGCAGGAAGGTCATCTCTAAGACCGAGAAGTTTGTCTTTCTTCATGATTCGCACTCGGAGTGAGAAAAATATTGCAGCCACATCCACAGCCTCCGTAACTGACCTCTCCACTCAACAGAAAGGAAGTGGATAAGGTCGTGGAAGAATACACATACATTTTCTACTCACCTACTGGGGTACCTCTATACTGTTAGGTCAAGCATTCCATTGATGTGACCCCTGACACACCGCTACCCAATGGACCAATATATCATCGCTCTCAGTTAGAAAACAAGAAGATCCAACGTTAGATCTAAGAACTTCTCCATAAGGGGCACATCTGATCCATCTCATCGCCTTGTGGCAGCCCAATCGTGCTTGTGTAGAAGAAAGACGAGACCTGACGACTTTGCATTGATTATCGGGCCCTGAATAAAAGCATAGTTAGGAACGATAGCTAATTCCTCGAATCGACAATCTCCTTGATCAAATCAGGGGAGCCAAATATTTTAGTAAGATTGATCTAAAGTTTGGCTACCATCATGTCTGATTAGAGTAGACAAATGTATGGAAGATTGCCTTCAAGTCAAAAGAAGGTCTTTTTGAATGGCTGGTTATACCCCTTTGGTTTGACAAATTCCTCAACAAATTTCATGAGGATGATGGAAGATATCTTGTGGCCTTTCACCAATTCTTTTGTAGTGGTATATCTAGATGACATCCTCATCTAAAACAAGACTTGGGCGAAACACTTGCAACACATTCAACAGGTTTTGCACACTCTGCGGAAGCATAAGCTATATGCCAATTTGGAAAAATGATACTTCGGCATGGACAAAGTCCACTACCTAGGATACATTATTGATGCAAATGGTGTGCATGTGGATCCAAACAAGATCCAAGTCATATGTTACTCGCCAACCCCAACCATGCTCACTGAGCTTCAAAGCTTCTTAAGCCTTGCCAATTTCTATCGCAGGTTCGTGTTGGGATTCTCCCATATTGCATGGGCTCTCAGCCAAGTAACCAGGGGTGGTGGTTAGAAAAAATTTATGTGGGGAATGTCCCAACAATAAGAGTTCGATGACCTGAAGCAACACTTGTGCTCAGCCCCAGTGCTTTCGTTACCTGACCTGCAACAACCTTTTGAAATTGAGACAGATGATTCATACTATGTTGTGGGCACAATCCTCACTCAAAATGACCACCCCATGGCCTATCATAGTGAGAAATTATTAGATGTCATCTATAAGTACCCTAATTACGACAAATAAATGTACTCCATTATGAAAGCTTGCTGCCAGTGGAAGCATTACATTCTCAGGAAGGAGACAATGATCCACATTGATCATAAGTCACTGCAGTTTATGCAGACACAAGGAAATAGCAGAATGACTTCCATCAGAAGTGGTCCACGTAGTTGCAGCAGTTCCACATCAACATCAAGTATAAGCCAGGTAGTACCAACCAGGTCCCTGATTGACTCAACCTACCTCAAGTCGCGACACTCACCACAGTGCTAGAATATTGCGGCCACGAGACCTCCAACTGGCCCCACCTCTATGAGACAGATCTTGACTTTGCCACAAGCTACCAGATGTTGGGTGCCAAAAAAACTATCACTAATTTCCATCTTCAGGATGAGTTGTTGTGTCATCTAGGCCATCTCTTTGTTCCATCAAGTGAACAAGAGAAGATGATTTGGGAATCCCACTACAATTAGGTGGCAGGACATTTCGGCATCAAAAAGATAGTGGAAATGCTCTAGAAGCATTTTTATTGCCCAGAACTTTGACAAAATGTCAACTAGTATATCAGGTCCTACACTGTCTATGCTATTTCCAAACTGGCCACTAAGAAACAAGTCTTGTACACCCCTCTGCCTTCTCTTAATAGACCTTGGGAATTCATCTCAATAGAATACATGTCGGGCCTTCCATCCACCAAGCAGGGAGATTACTGTGTTTTTTTGGTTGTTGATCACTTTTCCAAGATGGCGATTCTGGACGACTGTAAGAAGTGCATCACATCAGAGGCCATTGCCAAGCTCTTCTTTGAACGAGTGTGGGTACATTTTTTTATCCCACAAACCATTATCTCAGATCGAGATAGTTGGTTCCTCGACAGATTCTGATCGAGCCTCTAGTCACTGCTAGACACCAAGCTCACCAAATCCACTGCCTTCCACCCCTAGACAAATGGCCAAACTGAGGTTGTCAATCGAATGATCATGCATATCCTGCACATGTACAATTCCAAGCACCCCCGCACATGGGATGAGAGTCTTCCCTATGTTCAACACATCTACAATAGAGCCATACATAACTCAACCAACCACAACCCCTTTTAGGTGGGGTTGGGATTTAAACCATTGGGTCTCATGGATGTTTCACTACCACTTTCGGCCACCCAGGAAGACTCGTCCTGTCCTCCAAACGAAGCTGAAAAAGCTACTCAGTTCATTGAGTGGATCCAACACATTTTCCAATAGGTTCAGGATATTTTACAAAATTATAATGCCAAGTCCAAGCAATGCCATGATCAACACCAGGTGCTACACACGTTTCAAGTGGGAGACAAAGTTTGGTTGCACTTGAAGAAAGAACACCTTGCATGGCCCCATCAGAAGCTTCATCCACTGTGTTATGGACCTTACACCAACACAAAGGTTGTGGGAGACAATTATTTTGAGCTAAACATCCTCCCCTTCCTCGGCTTGCACCCAATGTTCAATGTGGATCTACTTCGACCCCATTTTCCACCATTATTGTACACCTTAGAGATAACAGAAAAATTGACACCAAAAGAGCTCAACCATGACTGCATGGAACAAGAATTCACTGATCAGATCATGGACACATAGGTAATGGGAACTCGTTAACATAAGCTTAAGATTTATCAGGTTTTCAAGGCAGGGTAACTTCTGCACCAAGACAAGTGGCTCACCTGGGGCCAAATTCAATAGAAGTTTCCTCATCTGATGGGGAAACTCAATGCAATGGAGACCATTGCTTCCTAAGGAGGGAGGATTGATCCAAGTGGATATTGGTGGCCACTCACTTCTTCCAACTTGCTCACATACAATTTTCATCTTGGTAGTTTTTTTTTTCTAGATTTTCGAGTTTCAAACTTCTGGGGCCGTTTTGATGCCCTAATTGATGTTTTTTTGGACTTTTGAGGGGATAATCAATATGCATGGTATTCCTAAGCCTTGACGAAAGTTGTAATTTTGGGATATGCCTTCTCGACGAGGTATCGAATGCCCCAAATGGATATCATATGCAAAATTTATGACCTCGATAAGTTGATGTACCAACTTACCCCAACGGGCCCACATGAATTTTGCCACTTCATCTCCTAGGGTTAGTTTTTTGGATGTCTAGGGTTTTTGAATTCACGTTTAATGTAAAAAGGCTTTTGGAGCCTCATTGTGCTCATCTTATTTTTAATGAGCGTAGGCGTCACATCTCTTCTCAGAGATAAGGTGCCACCATTCTAGCAAGCCTGTTTCAGTCTGCATTTCACAGTTTCAATATATTTCTTATTTAATAGAAGTCCAGTTTTACTATATCTCTGTTGTTATTCACTGTGTCTCTTTGTTAATATTATTAATCTATCTTTTCATTTCATTCTACTCATAAATCTGAATCAGTGGTATCAGAGCAGTCTGATCCTTGTCATTTTTTAGTGCATGTTCCCGACCAGGTCACAATATAAAGATTTGAGTCTCAACCTTGTTTCTCATGAGGAAAACTAGTCTCGCACACCTAAGAAACCTTTCATGGTGGGAGAAAATAAAGACGACGGGACAAGACATCCTTTCAAAATGTTGCTCGAGGAATCCCTCGAGCAACAGAGGAACGAGATGATGAACAACTTTGCACAAATCCTTCGACGATTGGTGACATGCAATGCGTCTACCTCTAGCGGAGGCACCGCCCCCTTCAAGGTACATATCAACTTTAATATTCCTATATTTTAAGGTCAGATAGACACAGATGTTGTAGACAAATGGTTGAATCTGCTAGAAGGGTATTTTTCTGTTCATACATTTTCGAATAGAGAAAATATTACTTTTGTGCTCCTCAAAGTCGTCCCCCATGCAAATATTTGTGGGAGACTTTTTGCAAGTAAAAGGAAACGAAGGAACCCTCGTTATTTACAATCACACTTACCTGGGAATCCTTCAGGGATGTTATTAAGGAACAATACTACCCTGTTGGAAGTTATGAAGAATTTTAAACAAAATGGACCACACTGTGGCAAGAAAGGGACCAAGCAGTGCCCGAGTTCACAAATATCTTCCATACCTTGTGCACCAAGTTGGGTATCAAAGATTCTAAGTGAAATTTGGTGCTCAAGTATCCCATTGGTAAGCATAGATACGTCCAGGCAAAAATGGAGTTTTTTGACATCTCATCCTTAGGCGCAACCTATCGATATGCTGTCAAAACCAAGCAGAAGCTTAAACAAAAGACACAATAGTTTGGGTCTGATAACCCCTCACAATAGAAGTAGGGCAAAGGAAACCCCAACCTACAGAAAAAAGCACAGAGCAAAGATCGACAGCCTCAAGACAACTAGTCAAAGCCGCAATCAAAGAAGGACAATGGAAGGATGAAGAAAGATATCGGGAAGTGGTGTGACTTCCATAAGAGCCTCTGGTATAACACTGCTTATTGTCACTCAAAGAAGTCATTGGTGGCAGAGGTTAAAGCCTCTGAATTAGATGTGGGTTTTGAATCTGAATCGAAGCTAGAAAAGGGGAGACATATCATTGATGTGGAACGTAGTTCCATGGTTCCTACCACCACTAAGGTCCAATCCGGTGAACCTGACAAGCCAAAGGAAGGAGAGTGCCTTTTTCATTCACAGATGTGGGTGAAAGGCACTTCGCCGCTTTTCATTGTTGATAGTTGTAGCCAGAAGAACTTTATCTCAATGGAGGTCTTCAAACCAATAGCCTTGATAACAACACCACACCCGCAACCCTACACCATCAGATGGCTCCACCAAGGGAGCAATATTCTTGTCACCTATTAGTTTCACCTACCATACGACATCAAGCCATTCAAAGATGAGGTATTGTGTGATGTTTCTCGCACAATACCTTTTGGGCCAACCTTATTTATGGAAACATCATGTTGTATATGAGTCTAGGCCTCGTAGTGTTATTATTACTTTGAACAGGAAATTATAGAGAATACCTGAGGTAGTCCCACCTAGTGCCATTTCCTTAATGTTTTCCAAGCAATGCAGGAACTTCATCTCTCAGACCGAGAAGTTTGTCTTCTTTGTGATTCACTCTTGGAGTGAGCTCAATATTGTAGCCACATCTATGACCTCCACATCTGACCTCTCCACACATCAAAAGCAAGTGGATAAGGTCGTGGAAGAATACAAAGGCATCTTCTCCTCACCAACTGGGGTACCTATGCATTGTCTGGGTAAGCATTCCATTGATCTGACCCTCGATGCACCGCTCCCCAATGGACCAATCTATCATCACTCTCTGTTAGAAAATGAGGAGATCCAATGTCAGATTCGAAAACTGCTCCATTAGTGGCACATTCAACCCAACTCATCACCTTGTAACAACCCAATCGTGTTTGTGTAGAAGAAAGACGAGACCTGGTGACTCTGCATTGATTATCGGGCCCTAAATAAAATCACAGTCAGGAACTGGTACCTCATTCCCCGAATCGACGATCTCCTTTATCAACTCAGGGGAGCCAAATACTTCAGTGAGATTGATCTAAAGTCTAGCTACCATCAGGTCCCAATATAGTAGACAAATGTATAAAAGACTGCCTTCAAGTCAAAATAAGGTCTTTTTGAATGGTTGGTCCTACCCTTTGGTTTGACAAATGCCCCAACAACTTTCATGAGGCTGATTGACGATAGCTTGCGGCCTTTCACAATTATTTTGTAGTGGTGTATCTAGATGACATCCTGATATACAACTAGACTTGGGCATAACACTTGCAACACACTTAGCAGGTTCTACACACTCTATGGCTACACAAGCTATATTCCAACTTGGAAAAATTCTCATTCCTCATGGAAAGAGTCCACTACCTAGGATACATTGTTGATGCGCATGATGTGCATGTGGATCCAACCATGATCTAAGTCATTCGTGATTGGCCATCCCTGACCACACTCACTGAGCTTCAGAGCTTCTTAGGCCTTGCCAATTTCTATCCCAGGTTCATGTTGGGATTCTCCCATATTGCATGGGCCCTCAACCAAGTAATCAGAGGTGGTGGTAAGGAAAAATTTGTGTGGGGCTTGTCCCAAAAACAAACATTCGATGATCTGAAGGAGCGCTTGTGCAAAGCCCCAATGCTTTCATTACCTAACCTGCAACAACCTTTTGAAATCGAGACGGATGCTTCAGATTATGTTGTGGGTGCAGTCCCCACTCAAAACAACCACCCCATGGCCTATCATAGTGACACATTATCAGATGTCATTCATAAGTACCCTATTTATGAAAAATAAATGTACTCCATTGTGCAAGCCTACCACCAGTGGAAGCATTACATTATGGGGAAGGAGACAGTCATCTACACTGATCATAAGCCATCGCAGTTTATGCAGACACAAGGCAAATTGCAGAATGATCACCATCAAAAGTGTTGCACATACTTGCAACAGTTACACCTCAACATCAAGTATAATACAAGTAGTACCAACTGAGTCGTTGATTGCCTCAGTCGACCTCCAGCCATGACACTCATCATGGTGTTAGACTCTTTCACCCACGAGACCTCTGGCTCACCCCACCTCTATGAGACATATCTTAACTTCGCTACAACCTACCAGATGTTGGGTGCCAACACAAATATCACTAATTTCCATCTTCAAGACATGTTGCTATGCCATTTGGGCCATCTCTGTGTTCCATCAAGCAGGCGAGCGAAGCTAATTTGGGAAGCCCACTACAGTCGGGTGGCAGGACATTTCAGTGTCGAAAAGATAGTGGCAGTGATGGAAAAATATTTTTACTGGCCAAAACTTCGACAAGATGTCAACAAGTATATCATGTCTTGCACTTCCTTTTCTATTTCCAAATCGTCTGTTATCCCCTATCCTAGGGATAACTAAGGAGATTATGTCTCGAGGCCCACAAGTCTTAGACATGGAGTACCAAGAGCCATATGACTTGAGCTTCGCCCCAGAGGGCCCATGTTTTATTCAGTGCATCCTATCTATCAATAAAACAACATCCATCCCATTAAACTGATCCTAAAGTAGCAATGGGTCTTTCTCCATGAGGTAATGAGTCTGTGTATCATTTGAATATGTGCACTGAACTCTCTTTTGTTTCATACCATTTTCTTAGAAATTATGCTCTTTAACTTGTTCATACCTGCAGGGGTGAAAAATTTCCCTAGTAAGCTGGTTCCCTTAGGGATGAGTTGCCACTAGGTGGGTCTATGAAAGGTCATCGTCTAATCCTTCCATACTTACCACTTTTCATGATTATCCCTCTCATATTCTCCTACCTTGGTTCGGGCATTAGGTTTTCCAAACTAGTAAGGGTTGTACCTTGCCTTGTGGGAAGAAGGGGCTAAAGGCCTAGAGGGTAAAAGTAGCTAGAAAAAGTTAAAATCCAAATTGAAACCTTGAGATGCTTCGCCGATGGATTCTCGAGAAAGCAATAAAAGGATTCTTAGTAAAAAAAGGGGACCCGTAAAATAAAATAAAACTCAAGATCTAGTTGGTGGATAGGAGGTCTCATCATGAGCTGGCCTATTAGGTCCATGGGCATGTAGCGGTATGACACTATCATATATCTAGTCATCAAAACAGGGTAGTGGCTCTTGGTGGCATAACAAAGAGAAAGGGGGTCTCATCACGAGCCAACCTTCTCATTTCCATGAAGTGCTTGTGGGAAACACCGTCACCATTGGTCACCATGCCAGGGCAGTGTCCCGTAGCTATTCTCTTGAAAAGAAAAAGAAATAAGACAAAGAATAAAAGGTATTGAATGGGATAGGAAACAACAACATCCATGACAAGGTGCAACTCTCCCTCTACAGAGGCATGCACATGCAAGACCTACATTTCCTTGTTATCACTGCACCCCTTGCCCAAACATCCCCTACAACATTTCATATACTTACATGAACTATATTGGTCTTCACCTGGGAAACAACCTAAAATTGAGGAGACTTAGCTCAACAGGACATCTTGAGACCCTCTCCAAGCCTGGCTTTTTAAATTGCATAATTTCTTTGATCATTTTTCTGGTTAAAGGGGGGGTTGAGGCACATGTTTGGGTAATTTGATTATTGGATATGATTGACATTGATATGATCCCTGTGACTTATGAGCCCATGGAGGGCATACTTGTTGTTGCTACATGACCATGCTTGATGGACAGGTACATATGGGGAGATGGTTAGCTCAGACCTCCATGGGGATAAAATCCCACTAGATGGATGTTGTAACCCCAACCAGGGGCAGAGAGACACCAGAGGATGGCACCAAGAAAGAAAAAGAACGTTTCCTTCGAGACACTCTGGCAAGCCTAGACCCAGGGGGTCTTGCCTTTCCTCCATGACGTTGGCCCTTGAAGGCCCCTGACGTCATCATATTGAGCCTTGGCATCATCCAGTTAGGGTTTTGGCATGAGGGCGACTTGGTTGGCACGTGTGGCAGCTTGTTAGGCCTTTTGAGGCCTAACGTTTCACTTCTGAGGCCTAATGTTCAATGATGGGGCCTAACGTTTCACTTTTGAGGCCTAGAATTCAATGATGGGGCCTAACGTGACCTTAAGAGGGGCATGACATCATCCCTAAATATATATTATGGTTTTAAATTGTTGATTTTATGTAAAAAATGGATTTTTGATGTAAACTGGCCATGTCGGCCTTTTGTGACCTAAAAGACAATTAAAGGTCATTGTCATTGTATAAATAACAGATAAATCTCTTTTATTCTTTCATCATTCACTCATCACTCAAGTAGAGGTATGAAATTCAGCCTCCCTTAAGTGTTATTGGTTGAAACTAGTGGTGCACACTTCTTGAAGGAGGCAATTTTTGGTGCATTTTCGCTATTTTCTTATGGAAGATCTTCAACTAGGGTGATTTGCTAGGTTATTCTTGGTGAAGTAGGTGGAAATTCTTAATTTATTTATTGTGAATGAATGCTATGGTTATTTTTTACTTGTTTCATGTCTAAGATTATGAAATTGCTAGCTTGAAACCCCAGGGGAATGACACGTGTTATCATCTTTTTCCCTATAAACTTCCATGTGTTAAAATCTCTTGAAAGACACCTAATTTGAAGTAAATACTAGAGCCCTACCATTGTAGCACTCTAGTAACCCTATTTCCATTTCCAATCACATAATTTATTACATTTTGTTCAAGGAAAGAGAAAATCGCTAGGGCCTAACCCTTGTTACTTTCTAGCAATTTTCTCTTGAAAAAGGACTTTTGAGGCCTTGGGATACCAACACCTCTCTTGTCCTCTCCACCCATTAACATACTATTATCATTTTATATCTTCCCTTCAAGAATTTTATGCTTACATTAGTGACTCCATTTACCCTAGAAAGGCACTAGACTACCTCTTGCAAGTGGTGATTGAACAAACAAACACTTATACTCTTATCCTTAGACTCTTTACTAACTTTTTATAACCCTAAATTAGAATAAATCCTAAGCTAACTTCTTGTTGTAGCAAAACATTGCCACATCCATCTAAACATACATTAATTTGGCACATCTACCTACATAACTCACACTAGAACCAACCAAAATTTAATTGTAATAATTGCTAGTGAATCTACTAGGTAAGTGCTAGTTTGTGTATGGTTTTCTTGCACTTTTGACCATCTAAACTTGTTGTTGTTACAAAATATAGCTACATCCATCTAACCGCAACAAAACCTCTACAAAAGTGTCCTTAAAATCTAGCCTATCATTGCCAATTTTGCTTGTGACAATTTACTATCAATTTGCGTAGTTAAAGTCACTTTTTATTGTCCTTTTTAAGCAATTTCAAGGCTTGAATCTTGTGGTTGTTATAAGATATTAATTGTTGTTATAAACTGATGAATTGATGCAAATTCATAATCAACTATCTTATTTTATCAAAGGTTTACTCTCTTATGAAGTACTAACAATTCCTTGTGACTATTTTCCTTAGCCTTCTCAAACCCCCCAGTTCACTTGGGACGTCTCCGCCGAGGTAGCTTAAATGTACTCCTAAATATAAATGGATCTCCTATTAAGGTGACAGTGATAGGTTATTCTGAGTTACGCCAATTCTGTACCCACTTGTCTTGGGCTTTAGGGGGCAAATAAAAATTGCACGATAACATTGACCACTAAGAAACAAGACATGTACACACCTCTGCCTACTCTTGACAAGCCCTAGGAATCCATCTCAATGGACTACATGTCAGGCCTTCCATCCACCAAGCAGGGAAATGACTATGCTTTTGTGGTTGTTGATCACTTTTCCAATATGGCGATTCTGGTCGCTTGCAAGAAGAGCATCACAGCAGAGGCCACTGCTAAGATCTTCTTTGAATGAGTGTGGGTACATTTTGGTATCCCACAAACCATTATCTCATATCGAGATAACTAGTTCCTCAACACATTTTGGCGAGCCTCTGGTCACTGTTGGACACCAAGCTCACCAAATCCACTACCTTCCACCTCCAGACGAATGGACAAACTAAAGTTGTCAACTGGATGATCATGCATATCCTATGCATGAACAACTCCAATCACCCCTACACATGGGATGAGAGTCTTCCCTATGTTCAACACAACTACAACAGATCCATACATAGGTCAACCTGTCACAACCCCTTTTAGGTGGGGTTAGGATTTCAACCATTGGGTCCCATGGATGTTGCAATACCCCTTGCAACCACCTAGGAAGACTCCTCCCATGCTCCAGCTGAAGCTGACAAAGCCACCCGGTTCATTGAGTGGCTCCAACACATATGCCAATAGGTTCAAGATATTTTACAGAATTCCAATGCCAATTACTAGTCGCACCATGATCAACACCGGGTGCCACACAAGTTTCAGGTGGGAGACAAAGTTTGGTTGCACTTTCTTAAATAACACCTTACAGAGCCCCATGGGAAGCCTCATCCACTCCATCATGGACCTTACACAATCACCAATGTCGTGGGAAACAATTCTTTTGAGCTCAACATTCCCCCATTCCTTAATATGCATCCGGTGTTCAATGTGGATCTCCTTTGGCCCTATTTTCCACCATTATTGGACACCTTAGAGATAACAGAACAATTGACACCAAAAGAGCTCAACCCTGGTTGCATGGAACATGAATCCATTAATCATATCGTAGACCCACAGGTCAAGGGAACTTGCCAATAAAATCTTAATGTTTACCAGGTTGTCAAGGCAGGGCAACTCCTGCAATAAGGCAAGTGTCTCACCCAGGGCCAAATTCAACTGAAGTTTCCTCATCTAATGGGGGAACTCAATGTAATGGATACCATTGCTCCATAAGGAGGGAGGATTGATCCAGGTGGATATCGGTGGCCACCCACCTCTTCCAGCTAGCTCACATACAATTTTCATCTTGGCAGTTTTTTCTAGATTTCCGAGTTCCAAATGTCCGGGGCCGTTTTCAAGCCCTAAACGACGTTTTTTTGGAATTTTTGTGGGTATGTTATTTCCATTGGTGGAAGTTGTACTTCTCAGATAGACCTTTTCGACGAGGTATCAAATGCCCCCAAAAAAGATCGTATGCAAAAGTTACGACCCCAGAAAGTTGATGTACCAACTTACCACAACAAGGCCCACATGACTTTTGACGCTTCATCTCCCAGGGTTAGGTTTTTGGATGTCTAGGGTTTTGGCATTCTTGTTTAATGCAAAAAGGATTTTGGAGCCTCATTGTACTCATCTTCTTGTGAATGAGCATAGTCGTCACATCTCTTCTCAAAGATAAGATGCCACCATTCTAGCAAGCTTGTTTTAGTCTACATTGTACAATTTCAACATATTTCGTATTTAATAGAAGTCCATTTTTACTGTATCTCTGTTGTTATTCACCTTGTCTCTGTGTTAATATTATAAATCTGCTTTTTTGTTTCATTCTTCTCATAAATCTGGATCAACATCCATTAGGGCTTAGTTAAATTACTTCTAAATTATATAATATTGTGGCCAAAGTTGTGTTGAATCATTGTCTATCTATTAGATCTTGTTGTAGGGGCTAGTCGACCCTCTCAACTAGACCCGACAATCGACCAAGACGGACATTTAAGTCAGTCAACTATCTAATTCAAGTGTGTGAGTCGATCAACTATCTAGTTGGGTCAACCAACCAAGGCAACGAGGAAGTTGTACCTGATCTGTAACTGAATACAAGTATTTATGTGGCTATGTAACAGAGAAATGACGATTGGTTTTGTACATAATAAAGTGCATATTGTCGATTCTCCTAATACTTTGTCTATGATTCCTTCTATGTTTATGTGTGTACTTGTATAGTATTGTGTTGTGTATATTTCTATGTGCGATGAACTATTGGTAACATCGACATACTTTCGCCTAGATTATAACATTGGTTATGTTGTTGGTAGTTTTGAAGTCGAGCATGTAAAATAATGCGCACATAAATATTGATTATGGAAGACATACACAAGTCATGGGAGCATAAGATAAAAAATTGCATAAATACTTATGCAAGGAGAAATTGACTGATGTCGACAGAAGCACGAACACAATTCTTCACTGAAACTCACAAGTGATTCCTTGAAGCGATTCCAGAAGCACAATTTGAATATCTTAGTCGACCTTCTAATGTGTAAAATAACTTTGGATGAACAATTAATGTTGAAAATTACCAATGGAGATCGAACAAACCTAAATGAGTGTTTGGAGAGAATCGCCGAATATTGTATTGAAGAACAAGCAATAGAAGACAAATTGTATGTCAAAATAGTTAAAGTCAAATTTACATCGATCTTCGTGACAATTTCCTCTGTACTATTCCATCCTTATTGCACACAATTTTGTTAGATAAAGGGGTTGGAGATATCATTGAATGTTGAACTCTTCTCAACACACCTCCAAATTGTAACTAGGAGAAGGAGCAAGACGAGTGGGAAGATTTTTTAGAATCCAACAACAAGGATACACACAAACCTTGGGACTATTTCCTGAAGAAATGAGCATAGAAATTAAGGCTAACATCGTCGACTTCGAGTAGATCAGGTAGGTGATGGGGGGCTTGGTGATATGTGAGATTTCATAATTAGAGTCGACCACACCAAAGTGAATAATGTCTGAAGCAAGGAGGAAGATTGTTGGATTATTGAGAGGGGGGGGAGGTGAATCAGTAATAATGAATTTTAATCATTTTTAACCACAATATATATAAGTGTTGTTAACTTTATAATCAATATACCAAATCATTCAATAAGTGCAGAATAAATAAACCATGAACAATGAGCAATCATATACATACACAGTACACCAGTCTTTTTACGTGGAAACCCAATGCAGGAGAAAACCACATAATGTTTTTTCTTATATCTCTTTAAGAAGTACATTCATTAGAAGCAACAACTTCCTTTGTTCTCTAGTTGCAACTGGAAGGAGCCTCCAACCCCCTATATTTTCAGGCTACAACATGAGGGAAGCTCCAACTACCGAATTCTATGGCTCCAACCAGAAGGAGGCTACAATCGCCTATGTTCTCTGGCTACAACCACCTATCCTTGCCCCATCCAAGCACCTGAAATATAAATGCCAAATGTAGACAACCTGTCACTATCACTATATCAACTATGTCACTATCACAAATGTCACTAAAAACCTATCACAACCTGTGCCAATCTTCTTCAAATATTTCCTATAGATTCGCGACTTGTCTATTCTGCAACACACGGATGTCCGAGACTCTCTTCACTGTAGCTCGTTGATGTTCACACCTCTCTTCTACGAAACTCGCAGACTACTACAAAAATCTCCCAGTTTCACTGTTACTATCTTTGTTTCTATCAAGCTATTACTATAAAACCTGATACTGAGAACCTGTCACTGTAATATATCAACCAACTAGATCTGATGTCATAGAACTCATATCAATGACTCAAGTATGTCCAACACAAACCATTTAATAGTATCACAAGTACGTCTCACGGATCATGTGTCATGTAGGAAACCCTCACATTAACCATACATCAAACTCTTACTATTATGCAATCACAACCTGTACCGATAGCAATAGGTTTCAACTATAAACCCTCAAGCATGCTCCAAATAACACAAGATATATCTTAACTATATGCCCAATGAAGTGTGTAATGTCCCTTTCCTAGTGATGACTCCAGGAGGAGCGACTAAATAGCCTATACTGATTCTTGTAGGCTATAGTCGAGAGAAAAAATGAATAAAAGAATTATTTAGTGTCATTTACTAGAAAATCCTTAGTTGAAAGTGACATTAAGTAATAAAGTGGAAAAAGATGATTCAATGACTTAAAAGAATAATTAAAGATAAGACTTAGGAAAAGTCACTTAATTAATTAAAGTGAACATGAAATTAGATGAGAAAAAAGAGAAAAAGGTGTTTTAAGTGACTTAAGTGATGATTAAGTCAAAACTTAAGGAAAAGTCACTTAATTAATAAAGGGAATGAAGAATTAGGGTTGAGAGAGTATATGAAGGAGAAAAACAACCTAATTCCTCATTATTGTAGATGATGATTTGAGAATTGATCTCAGAGGAGAAAACACATAGGTTCAGGCGAATCGATGGAGGATTGTAGATTCCAGGAGGAAGACACCAGTTGATTGGATTCGGTGTTGAGAGACACACCCTAACCAATTGGGAAATACATATAGGTCTTCCATTGCTTCATCGTAGTTTCAACAATAGTTTCAACGTGGATTCTAGAGGAGGGAATCAATCATAGAGCAAGTCGCTTCACCTGAAGAGGCCTAGTGAATCTTAGCCCTTCAAACCCAGTTGAGATCAAGGCAAGGGGATTCCATTGAACCATCCAGAGTAGGTTTTTGAGCATCCTATCCACCAGGGTGTCATATTCAAGCAGTGGGGGTTTGCAATGGGTTTACGGGTAGCAAAGATGTACATTTTATCAGATCTACTCATCTAAGGAGACATTGAGCCATATTCCTTTCGACCCATTGGAGGAGGAGGTAGGGTGCCTATATTGAGACAATTTACAATATATTTCGATGGTGGAATCATCCAAGGTGAGTTGTCCAGCGATTTTCGATAGTTGCAGCGTAGATCTCTGGGTGAAAATAAGGGAAATAAGGTCACTAGCCTTGGGGAATTAACAGATCATTAGATCATTCCGACCCAATTGAGCTTGGAGCAAGGTGCATCCAGTGAGCCATTTTCCATCAGTATCCGATGGTGGAATCCAACAGATCCACCTTACATGTGAGAGTTCCTCATGCATGCAAAATATTCCCACATTCATGTCATTCGACCAGCTTGCATGTCATCTCTCAGGCCTTGCATGGCACCGATCTATCATTGCATGTAGTTTCTGGTACTTTTCTAGTTTATATATTTGTATTTCTAGCATAGATCCATTCATTATGTGATCTATCTTAAACTATTTGATTACTATTTACATGCATGCAGCTGTGATTGAATTTTTGTACATGCATGTGATTGTTTGTAATTGACTACTTAATCAAAAGATCTAAAAACCATTATACTCAAACAAACAAACACACAAGCTTCTCATGAAGCTCTGAACTATTGAAACTCAATCAAAGACCCTTAACCACATCCAAAATCCCAAAGAGTATCAATTTCGATAGTAGATAGTCAACAGTTGAGGTAAATATCCATATTTGCAGATCTAGGGTTATTACAGTTGTATTAGAGCTGGTTTTTCCTGCGAGCCTAAGGGTATTCAGTGAGAATAAATTTTAGATGGAAAATCAGTGGGATCAATATTTGGAAAATCAATGGGCACATGATGAGGAGTTTACAAATTGTTAGAGTGAGTATATGGCGCTTGGTGAGGCATTTTACACAGCCATGACATTCAAATAATTTTGCACCATCAAACATCTTGAGTGGTATGAGTCCCAATTAGCAGCGAATGAGGATTCCTTTAAAAGCATAGGTCATAAATTGAAGGAGCATGAAGGACTTATTGTCCTTTTAAAGGAGCATGCACCTATTTATGATAGGGATGTGTGCAATGAGGATGATGGGGAAACAATATTATATACACCATTAGAGCAGGCCTATGAGGGTATTGACATTAGCAGATGTGATGGTCAAGATAATAGCCCATGTGATATAGTTTCCCAATCAGCGTCAACATCTTATCATTGTTATGATGCTTATGAATATTTGGGTATGATTACACCCGAGTATGATGAGGATGTGCGTGAGGAGGAGTTGGCAACAGATGAGATACCTTGTGAGGTTGACCTCATTTCTCAAGAGGTGTTTTTGAGTGATGTTGGGTAGAGTGGTACAATAGATGTTGAGGCATACTCTGATGAGGATTGCACAGTTGACCTTGGTAGTAGGAGTCACGAGGTAGCACTTCAACACGATGTGAATGTTTGTTCATGTGATTCACACCATTTGACAGGGAAACTGAAGGTTCACGAGGACATGATTGTTGCAGCCATGAGACACCTCAATGACACACATACATTGGTGGCTGATTTTTGTTGGAGGGCCACTATGGAATATGACAACTTGGGAGGAGATCTTTCCCTTAAAAATTTCATTACACTCAAGGAGGCCATGGTATTAACTAGATCTAACTACCTACACCTTCTCACCGATAGGGATTATCTTCTCATAGTGGGTGGCATGTACCATGGTGCGTTGGAAGGGAAAGAGCATGAGGTAGACAGACTTACCTGTGAGCTGGCGAACACAAAGGAATCCTTGGAGAGCACACAGATGGTCCTTCAAAAATTTGAGTTACAGGTAGAGCAGCTTCGGGAGGAGTTGAGTCAGGCATCACTTTCATCCATTTCAATAGACAGTCAATCATATACATCAGCCTTCTATCAGGAGGTTGTCAGTGACATTGTCGAATTGATGGAGGAGCCTCATGTGATGGGTGAGCATGAGGGGAATTCTAACTTACAGCTGATTGTAGGGAGATATGACATGAAGATTTTTGAGGATGCATATGTGTTGCAGGAGCCACCACCTTTGGTGAGATCCTTGATCGCTCATGATGATATAGTTGTGCATACACTCATGGATTGTGTAGACACATACATTTCGGGTGGGGACACATCCATTTGGGATCTAGGGTTAGTTGACACCCATGATGAGGACACATTTATACAGGATCCAGGGTCAGTTGATACTCACTGATTGGTTGATACAGTGGTACATCCAAGATACAGGATGGTATCGAAGGACATAGGAGTAAGCAATAGTATACAGGGGCATACTGTGATGAGCAATAGTCCACAATGGCATGCAAATATGTACAATGGTGCACATGGGGATGCATTGGAGTGCAAGGTAGAGGCATACTTGATGGAGCACAAAGTTTCTAGTGGAGAGCGTTCCGCTCCATTGTGGCAGTGTGGATTTTGGAGATCATATCATCAACATCCATAGTACCTATGATGATGGAGAGAGTAGGGCTGACCATCAGTGTGAGGAGACACCTTTGGATGCATATGATGGCATGTGAGTAGCATGGAGTTCGAGTGACTACTCAAATAGTCCATCGATGTGCATGGATGAGTTCTTGGTCATACCCTTGGGATTTACCAATGTATGTGACACTTTCCAGTCAGTCATACAGTTGTGGATGTTTCTTCTACTGTTCCTTGATGCTCTCCTCAGGTACAACATGATATGGGAGGATTATGCGAGGCAGTTGGGTGAGATCCAGGTCGTTATATATATGAAAAATACTATCCATTTGGGGCATGTGGAAAGTGCACAGGTTGACAGAGGAAGATTGAAGGATGATGTGGTCTACTATAGAGATGGCCCATATTTAGTCTCCGAGTTCGTACTTAGGGAGATGGTCATGTGTGTGAGGTATGATACATATTGGGTAGGGAATTCTGAAAATTTGTATGAGTTTGAGGCACCACATGAGACATGGCTATTTTTCAGTGGGATGTCTAAACTCCAGGATTTGCCTACACACATTTTCAGGAGTGATGATGGCAGGTTTCTCTATGCGGGTTGGCTTAAACATGACATATTAGTAGGCACAGGTTTGATTCCTAGTATATGGTTTTCATCAGTGGGTGGTATACGAGGTTCAATATATTGGCTCAGTTGGTTTTCGATAGTTATTAATATGGAACAACAACAATCAGTGGGAATTGGTAGCGGTGGACTTCCAAATTGGCTATGTAATCCGAGGATTCATTTGGTTGATAGTTTGCGTCACTTCTTGATGGAACATGTTGTGCCAATGAGAAATATACTTCATTCTTGGATTTTCATGAGAGGTCTTGCTAGGATTCGTTCTATATGGCAAGACCAGTTCTCTCTTTTGGTACCCACGATCCAATATGGCGGTGGATTTCCAAACTTCGGTTTTGTAGGGACACCTTTATAGATGTTGTTTCTTGATAATAGGCCTAGTATGTACATGTATTTTAGCATGGGGTTGCATAAGTGGGGAATCCAGTATGTCGACATTGGGCAGACAATCATGACCAAAGTGGTGCAACATCAACATGATGATCCCTCTCAGAGATTAGCGTGGGATCTTGGGATTATAGGGTTGGGAATTTCATTGACTGATAGAGGTGAGTGGATCCTTGTAGAGGGAAATCATTCAAATTTTCCATTGAGCTTTCGTTTTTATGAGAGAGTTTCACTTTTTAGTGATTCACTGAGGTCTTGTAGCTCCTCACTTTGGTGGCATTATTTTCAGTCAGAGGATTCCATGTTTGGCTTGGAGTGCTCATGGAGGTCAGGATCATTTTCTATGGAGGCGGAGTGTTACTTTCAGGATTTCTCTCATGAGATGCATGAGAGTGTATCCCTACTAGAGTGACTCATTGAGGGGTTGATTGCATTTTTACAGTATCGTGTTGCTCCACCCATCAGTAACATTATGGAGGAGACTTTTTATGTCAGTACCTCGCCGGATAGTGAGTTGAGAACAAAATGCTTCACATCTTCCTGGTTGTTTTTGGACCTTGGTATCATTTTTAGTTTCATCTTGGCTCAGTCGATGGAGCGTCAGGTTGTGATGACATTGCTTGAGGACAAACAATCTTGGGAAGGGAGGACTGTAATGTCCCTTTCCCAATGATGACTCCAGGAGGAGCGACTCAATAGCCTATATTGATTCTCGTAGGCTATAGTCGGAAGAAAAAGGGAACAAAATATTTTTTTAGTGTCATTTACCAGAAAAGCCTAAGTTGAAAGTGGCATTAAGTAATAAAGTGGAAAAGATGATTAAGTGACTTAAAAGAATAATTAAATATAAGACTTAGGAAAAGTCACTTAATTAATTAAAGTGAACATGGAATTAGATGAGAAAAAAGACAAAAAGGTGTTTTAAGTGACTTAAGTGATTATTAATTCAAAACTTAAGGAAAAGTCACTTAATTAATAAAGTGAATGAAGAATTAGGGTTGGGAGAGTATATGAAGGATAAAAATGATCTAATTCCTCATTATTGCGGATCATAATTTGAGAATTGATCTTAGAAGAGAAAACACACAAGTTCAGGCGAATCGGTGGAGGATTGTGGATTCTAGGAGGAAGAAACTAGTTGATTGGATTCGGTTATGAGAGACACACCCTAGACAACTGGGAAATCCATACAGGTTTTCCATTGCTTCATCACAGTTTCAACAATAGTTTCAGCGTGGATTCTAGAGGAGGGAATCAATCATAGAGCAGGTCGCTTCACCTGAAGAGTCCTAGTGAATCTTAGCCATTCAAACCCAGTTGGCATTAGGGTAAGTTGCTTACATTGAACCATCCAGAGTAGGTTTCTGAGCATCCAAGCCACCAGGGCGTCATATTCAGGCAGTGGGGGTTTGCAATGGGTTTACTGGTAGCAAAGATAGTACATTTTATTAGATCTACTCATCCAAGGAGACATTGATCCATATTCTTCCTGAACCATTGGAGGAGGAGGCAGGGTGCCTCTATTGAGACAATTTACAATACAGTTTGATGGTGGAATCATCCTAGGTGACTTATCCAACGATTTATGGCAATTGTAGCATAGCTCTATGGGTGAAAAGAAGGGAAAGAAGGTTTCCAACCTTGGGGACTTAGCAAATAAGTAGATCCTTCTAACCTAGTTGAGATTGGAGCAGGACGCATCTAGTGAGCCAATTTCCATCAATTTCCAATGGTGGAATCCGACAGATCCACCTTTCATGTGACAATTCCTCATGCATGCAACAATTTTCCACATGCATGTCATCCGACCAACTTGCATGTCATATCTTAGGCCTTGCATGGCACCGATATATCATCACATGTAGTTTCTAGTACTTTTCTAGTTTATATCTTTGTAATTCCAACATAGATCCATTCATTATCTGATCTATCTGAGACTATTTGATTACTATTTACATGCATGCAGTTGTAAGTGAATTTTTGTACATGCATGTGATTGTTTCTAATTGATTACTTAATAAACATATCTAAACAAACCATTCTACTCAAACAAACAAACATGCAAGCTTCGCATGAAGCTCAAAACTATTGAAACTCAATCAGAGACCCTTAACCGCATCCATAATCCCAAAGAGTATCAATTTTGGTAGCAGATAGTCAACAAGTGAGGGGAATATCCAGATTTGCAGATCTAGGGATATTACAAAGTGTATCAACAACAACCAACCAATACAATAGCAATGTGTCTTGGTAGATCTGTCTTATAAAAAATATACCATTCAACAAACAGGCCCTCGAGGGAAAAAGCTCAATCTCCCATGGCCATACCCCAAGCATTCACCAAAGACCTACTTAAGACAAGAATATACCATACGTTTTGTTACTGTAGATAACTCTGTTGTACCTTCTCACTATTAGACCTTCTTGCAACCTCTTCTTAGCTCTACAACTTGTCATCAATGATAGATCTGATCTTCCTTTTCTTCATCTTTGGCAACAGATCTACGCTCTGTCCTCAGTAAACTCATGGGTGTGTGCGATTTGTCACACCATGGCCCATGGATATTCACATCCTTCTAGTACTGCAGCCTACAGATGTCTTCAATAAAACCCTAGTTCGAAACCACAGTCTTGACCCTTTGAATCTTGCAACTTCTCTCTTCGTTGAACATTGCTGCTTCATACTTATTGCTTTAGATTTGTCAATGATACTTGCCCATAAGATTTCACAAATGAGATTTTCAATGTGCTCAATTAGGTGCTAATGGGAGACCCTTGCTCTCTTATTTATACTCTCCTAGTAGCTTTCTTTAGGGGTCATCTTCTAACTGTTTTACCCAACTTCCGTCTTTTATGGCTAACCCACTTTTAACTACTTTATCCATAATTAGTAAAGTCACCACTTCTTGTTGCAGCTAATTTAATTTTAATTACTTTCGTATTGCAACAACTTTACCCATGATTAACTCCTATTTACAACCACTTTGACTAGTAAACTTCTTCTATGAGCTTCTAGAATAATTGACTTCTTTGACCTTCTAGGTGCTTCTAGATAATTCATGAGGGTTCTCCAACTTCACTAAGGCATATCTCCTCAACCGTGAGGAACTACATGATGTACCACATATCACTAGAAACAACACGACATGTACTATCCTTTTATGATGGTATTTCTTACAAATTCACTGATCTTCATTACATTATTCCTCATAAAAACATGGGTTCCTTATCCACACTTCCGGGGCTACCGGAAATTGCTACCAAACTTGCTTCAAGGGTTGACATTAATGAAAACCAACCCAATTAATCAACAATACCCCCCTTTGTCTTTGATGGCATCACTCCGATGAAGCACTGAAGGAATGACACTTATGCTCCCCCTGTGACCATCGTTCCCCCTAGAATTATGCCTATGTGCTTTCTCTCCACTCATCTGATTAATTTCTCCCCCTTTGACATCAATGGCAAAGGGTAACTTCCTTTCGGGGATGCTCCCTCTATCTGAACTGTCCTCTATCCTCTTCATGGTGCTTCCTTGTGTAAATATTTGACATATAAGAAAACCATTCAAAAATCATTGTGGGGAAGAAACTACTTTGAGTTTCTGGCGAAGATACTCAAAAGCTTCCCGTGGAAGCGGTTTTGTAAAGATATCCGCAGTCTGTTGTTTTGTCCCAATGTACTAAACTCTAATGTTCTTCTCTGCAACTTGTTCCCATAGAAATTGAAACTTAATCAGAATGTGCTTCATTTTAGAGTGCATCACTGGATTCTTTGAGATGCTAATGCTGCTTATGTTATCACAAAATATCTGAATGGGCTCATCATACTCAACTTATATATCTTTCAAATTTTGTTTCATCCATAGGACCTATGTACAACATGTTTATGCTACAATATACTTTGCTTCGACTGTAGACAATGATTCTGATGATTGTTTCTTGCTTAGCCAAGATACCAAACACTCACTGAAGTAGAAGGCTACTCCACTTTTACTTATTCAATCATCAATGCAACCTGTCCAATCTGCATCTGTGTAGGCAATAAGTGATAGATCCTTCCCTTTTGGATACCATAATCCAAACTCTTTTGTACCCTTGAGATTTTTGATAATCCTCTTTACTGCGTGTTACAACAAATTTTGCCTCACTCCATGCATATTGCTTGGATGGCCTTCCATTTCCTTCTGCAGACTTGAAGGCCCCATTTTGTTCACTCAAGAGCAAAATATACACATTTTTGTACATATATGCACCCTACCAATTATACAACAAGCGTATATGTAGGTTGCTCCACTACAACCCACGTATATCAGGTTTGGTGCTCAAAAATAAAAACATATGTTGGGTTTCCATGCCATGTCACATGATCCATGATCCTTGACCTTCCATATACTAGAAACGCTCCGAATGGACCCTTCAGTTCCATTTGAAGGCTATAAATTGAGATATTTCCAATCCTTGGATAATCAATAATTCAACTTTGAGAGTAAAGAGATTCTGTAGAAATTTCACTTCATATTGAGTCAACATCCCTTTGTCCTTGAAAGTCTGAACTTCTTGTGTTCAACCCCCAAGCTCTTCCTACTTTTTGATGGAGAACCTCATTGACTCCTACATGTCAGCTTGTCTTTGTGGAGGATTGAAGCGGTGGAGGCCAAGCTGGAAAGACGCAGTTTCTTGGTTCTAATATGTGTCGTTACATAAGTTTGTCACCTATGTACTTCTGTTGATTACTTTAATATAAATACTCTTTTCTCGTCCAATTAATATCTTGCAAATATTTGAATTACTTTCCATGGGCATATTTTTCATGTATGTTAATGGATTATGCTAATATGTATGCTGACATTATATATCATCAACACATGCTTGCGTACCTTGGTTGTTGAGGACAAGTGCCAGGTATAAAGATTTGGGTCGTATGCTCAAGAATGGTCTTCTTCGAACGTCCGAACGAGGTAGGATTCTAGCCTTATCTTGTTAGCATTTCATTTATATAGCATACTTGAAATTAGAGTTGATTTCTGGGTGTCATTCCGTATGTTGTGGTTTTCCCCTATCCCTAGAGAGATTTTCCTCATAATAGAATTGGCAACTCCACCAGGGAGATCTCCTTTTTTGGGGTATTGAGTGTTTTTCTCCTTTATTTGATCTTTGTTTTCCTGAGTTTCCTTGTCGCTTGTTGTATGATAGCCTTTATTTTTCCTTGCATATGAGTTTCTTGGTGTAACCCTTGCTCTGACAGTGTTTTTTTGGTATACGTGGATTTTCCCTTGAGATACACGTACATACACGAGCTGTCTATGTTTAGGGGGCATATATACACATTTTTTCCCTGAACAGTCGCATACATCATTTATTAAGTCTTGCTGGTTGAGTTTGGTGTTTGTTGGGTAAGTTTTACTGGTTACCGAGTCTTCCTGGGTCCCTATTCTAACTATTAAGTGCTTACAGAGTGACAGGAAGCCTTTTTATTGTTGGATTTTTGGGCGAACTCCTTTCTTGTCATCTTTCTCATTTGTTGTCCTTTCATTTTGGCCTGGGTAGTTGCATGTGGGTATCCTTCTTGGCTTGTCTCTTTTTTCTTGCAATAGGGCCTGCCTGCGAGGTTATTATTTAGTCCTTGCATTTTCTTTTCATTATATCGAAAATGCAAAAATATTTGCTTACTTGCATTTTATTTATGGCATTTTCCCTTTTGATTACTTTACATTGATTTGGACATAGTCGAAAAGATTGCACTTCATTGAACTTGTAGAGATGACATTGTGGAAATTGCATTTAGAAGCATACCATCTCTTTGAAATTCAAGACTACTACTTAGCAATGTTTTAATATTTGCTTCATTTTATATGTTGAGTCATAATACCAACGGTTTCATGACCGCACCTATTGAGTAAGCAAAATCTATTAAAATTAACACTGTATAATTAAAATTGATGAGAAATGATTTTGTTTTTTAGTGTACACAAACAAGTATAGGACCTAGGGCCTTGGAATAGGATTTTGTGAGTAAGCTTCTCCAAGGCTATAAAACTGAATGTATGTGTCTGACTAGAGAGTGGTGAAACCCATTGTATAATTGGTGTCCTCAGGAGGCTCTGCTCACACCGGAGTTAAGCACGAGGTCCTGTGAAGTTGGTTGCAGAGATAACCCTCTAATACCTTCCTAGCGTTAGAGAAATTTCTGGGGTTCTATTCATATCTGGTGGTATTTCTAGTACATTTAACTTCATGAGAGGCGATGATTTTGAGATTTTGGGCTTTGCTACCCTGCCCATACGGTGGACTAGATTTGCGACTGCTCGCTTGAGTATTGGTTATATCGTGGTGAATTTAGTTGATTGACATTTGTAGCCACACAAGTGACTTGTAGGGGTTATTCTGTAGGTACCCTGAGTCAAATAAGGGTCGAAAATCACACAGAATTTATGGAGGATTTCCTCTCCATAGGGTTTTGACCGACCATGCTGTAAAGCCTACAAGGGTCCTTATAACTGATTCTGACACCTACACTCTATTTTTGTAGAGTCTTAGGCCCCTCTTAGGGGAGGAATACCTACTTTAGTTTGGGAGGTCCCTTTCAACCATTATATCTTGTTTGTGTGCATTGGCCTTTTTCTTTATTTTGAAGTGTGCTCTCTGATTATTAGTTGGCATTAGGATTTTGTATTATATCTCAAGTCCCAAGACATCGTGGAGCAAGACCAGCCTCCTCGTCGATCTTTTCGTCTTTTGAATTTACCACTAATAGAATATAATGGATGTGCTCATTTTACCATCGACAATATCACTATTGTCACCCAACCATAAGCCGAAGCCACCCTCCGAGCACCTTAACCTTGACAGAGAATCACTCCAGAAGCAAAACCGAGGCTAGATATCCAAACAAAGGGTAGCACACCTTTCCCCAAGGATAGCGCATCAAACAAGAGCTAATTAGATAGTCCAAACCCTAACCAAGAGATAGTCCAAGACAAAGCGTAATCTGCTAGTTGCAGCAGCTGCAACGACAACTCTCCTCCAAACCTGCGCACAAACAGGGCAACTGCAGTGCGCACAAGTGCCACTCTGCAGTTCTGGGAATGCCTACCAGAACGAAGATCGACCTCCTGTATTTATACTAATTCTGGCTAACTGCATGGGTTGACTTCTCATTCTGGGTATCTGTTTGTTCAGTATATATTATTTATTTTGGTCGACTTCTTCTCTTGGAGGCTAATAACCTAATACAATTTATCCTCTTGAGCTGACATGTCTTCTAACATTATTAGCCAACTCATTAGGGTTTCTTCTTGCTTCCCAGAATATTCTATTCTCGTCAGGTTTACACGTGGAGGTAAATACCTCCTGCAGCTACCATAATATCAACACTCGCTCCTAGCTAGGGAGGTATTAAAGGTAATGGTCTTGAGCACAAACATACCATTCACCTGGTAGCATCAACATAGTTGTATAGACTATCTCATGACTAGATCATGAGCACCATCATCACCATAAGTGTCATCAACTACATCATCTCTCGAAACCATACTCCATCTGAGTAATTAAACATGATGCTGGATAAGTCACTCACACCATAGAGTGACACAAGAGCCATTCTTCTACTATGGACATATGTCCTAGAAGAATAAATGTTGTAACCATTTTTCGTCTGGGAAATCTCTATCCATTGATCATCCATCTAGATGATAATCATTTTCAACACGGGTGATAGTCTTCAAGGAAATCAGAACAATATCATTCAATAGAACACAACTGTGTCCATCCATAGTAGTACACAACTACAATCCAATGGTACACTACCATACCAAGTAACACACATGTACTTGATCATTGACGTATAGTCACAAACAGTGGAACACATCCACCATAGTAGTATACATCTACTTTCTAGAGACATACAGTTTTCATAACAATCATCTGATATCAACCTACACAGAAACAATGTTATGATATAAAATGAATCATCTGGGCCATTCTTCCACTCACATATGTGAGATATGGAAGAGCATCTGCCCTTAGAAGGTAAAACATCAATGATGAGCTATTTGGACTATTCTTCTCAAGCAAGGAAGAATAATTGTCCTGATTTTTGAGCCTGGACCATTCCCCACCTTGGGCCATTCCTCCCACACTAGACAAAGTGTAACCTGGAGAGAATGAGTCTGCCCTAAGGAATGTCTGTCCCTTATTGCTGAACCTGGACCATTCCCCACCTCGGGCCATTCCTCCGACACTAAATAAAGTGCAACCTAGAGAGAATGAATCTTCCCTAAGGAATGAATGTCCGGACCATTTCCTAAGGAAATGACTGTCCTGCACCAACCTCCAAAATGGACCATTGCCCATGTTAACCATAATGGGAAATCGTTGTCCAGCGAGGCAGGCCAGTCTTCTTGAGTAACTCTCAAGAAGAGAGACTGCCCTAGACCATTCCCCATGTTAACCATAATGGGAAATCGATGTCTATGATACATAAACAATCCATCGAACCATTTTCATTACGAAAATGACCGTTCGATCTGGACCATTTTCCAAACTAGAAAATGCCTATCCGTCCAAAATCTCAAATGACTTTCTGAACTGGAAAAGAAACTGCTCATCCTGGACCATTTTTGAACTGAAAAAAATGACTGCCCATCAATCAATAACACATCAGTGCTCCCTCCCAACCTGGGATTCATCTCTTCCTTTTTCAATAAGGAAGTCGTCTCCACGAGCTCTAGCTTGTTGGGTATGTGTTATATTCTTTGCATGTGTGTGTGTGGGCACATCAGATTTGACAACTGCGTTAGACGATCCCTCTAGAAGTGATCTTTTTGTCGTGTGCACCGAGCACTTCTTGTTGGAACAGGGGCAGGCCCAGGGTTCAACGCTCAAGAGCGCACCAACAAAATCCTAGCTACCGACCCTTTCGACAACACCTGCGAAGCAGATGTAGTCTCACCCAAGGTAGAGGCAGAGGTGGTTGCAGGACTCAGATGTATGCAACCTTAGTTGGGACACTGATCTGTGATTATATTTCTTATAACACACTTAGCATCAGTTATTCCTTAACATACATTCATTAATACACTTCGCAGAAAGAACAAAGCATCCCAGTGAGTACTTATACTAAAGACGATTCAATACTTAGCCACAGAAATATAGGTTAGATTCAACAAATCAAGCACTAAGCATCTTATATATTAGATCTAATGTTCATTCATATATCATCAACACAAAGCATAACTAGATCTACTTAATCACATTAAGCACTTAGCCAAGAAAGAGATAAACACATTAGATCGAAGCACAAAGCACTATACACACTGTTACTATGGTTCACCCCCACCCTGGGGCTACATCCACAAAGTCTTCTTTATATTATCTCGGTCAAGCACTTACATCACAGAGCTTCAATGACCCTTACTTCGCACAGGACAAAAGATCTGCGCAGCTCGCTAGATCCTTCTTCCTTTCTCTTCAGCACAAGACTACAACAACTTGCACTTAGCTTTCTGATCTCATGCACAAAGCACTCTAAGATACATCCGATCACACAGATCCAATTACTAGCACTAAGCTTTCAGCTATACATCACATAGATTTACTATATTACCATCATCCTACTTCTCCCCTATTTACATTTCCTATTTATAGATTACAAAATGGGCCTAAGCATGGGTAAACCCATGGGCCGACATCCCTTTCCCGTTACATCAACCCAAAACCCTAAAATGGACCCAAAAATAGGTCTTGATTTCTTAATTTCTGCTTCGCGTTGCTCTCCTTCCTTGGCAAGCTGTCGCAGTCCCAAAAGTGGTAAAATATGACCAAGTATTCTTCAAAACTTGGTCAAGGGCCAACAGGCCCCCAACACTCACCTGTGACTCATCCTGAGTCACTGAGGTCTGACCAATTCCACTTTGAATGCCTCGAACTTAGCTCGAGCTACTTCGACCTGCTGTAGTACGACAACCTCTTGTTTAGTAAATTCCTGGATTACTGTGTCATTGAGCGGTCCTTCCAGGCATTGTTCTACAGTGATGACACCCTGTTCGAGTTTAGCTCCTTGGCTTTCAAGTTCGACGAACAATTGGCATGCCTTCTCTTAGAGTGGTTACAGTTATTGAGAGACTTCCATTACTTTACTTTGTAGTGTGTGTACTTGTTGTTGGGATGTGCATTGTTCTGCAAACCTCTTCATTCTTTCGAATGGGGTCATGGACTTCAACTGTTCTTGTAGCACATCTTCATGCTTCTTTGCTTCTTGGAGCTGTGCCTCCAATGTCTAGAATTCTGGGTTCTCTGCAAGGGTTTCATAAGTCTGGGCACTTCTAGTGCTTAGCTGCCTACATTCCAAAGCCAAAGTTTTTAATTAGTCGACTGCGCTTAGATCTCTTATCTCTTGGGGTGTCTCAGGCATGGTACGGAGCTCCAGATCCATGAAGCGCTGTTGAAGTTGCTAGATTACTTCTTCCAGTTGGGTCACCTTCCGTGGGAGACAATCTTCCATTTTCACTTCTATGATCGTCACAGAGTGCAATGCTTTGTGAACTCTTTCCTGTACTTCAAGTTGCTCTACTGGCAACTGGTCCTTGCTTTGCTGTAACTGTGATTTTTCCTCCTCCCACTTCGCTTGTAAGGCAAGCTTCTCCTATTCTTCCTTCCTCCGGTGTTCTCCATGCGCGCTTTGTTCTTGCGCCAAAGCCTGGGTGGCTTGCATTATGTCTTCTTGAGCTTGTCGAAGGTGAGCTTCGACTTTCTCGGTGATCTGGCGTAATTGAGTGGGCTCATCGCCTGTTCTTGGTATTTCCATCGTTAAGGGCGTCGTAGAAACTGCTTGGCTGTGTCGGAGTGCATGTTGTACTTCTTTGAGTTCGCCCGTGATCCGATGGAATAACTCCTCCTACTTTGCCTCTTGCTTTTCTGCGAGCTCTAGTGAAACATCATTCAATGCTGCAATTAAGAAGTTGAAATCATCCGAGGTAAGGGTAGTTTTAAGCATGGTCCAGGTGGCCTTAGCTTTCTTTCAAGATGAGGTCTTTGGTGGGGTAATCTTCCTTTTCTTGAAGGGATCTTCCTCGTCTCTAGGTGGAGTAACCTCGCCTTTGTTCTGCCCAACTTCTGTGCCCCCTAGTTCTTCGGTGAGATCGGAAGAGCGT
>CBVK0100097020.1:0-34735 GCA_900067695.1 Picea abies | reverse complement strand
TCCTAAATATGAACGAAGGAATATGAAACATAGAAAATATAAATAAAAAAATAAATTAGATCTTTATATTATTGAAGAAAACCAAGATTTTTTTTCTTTTAAATGAAAATGGATTATTTTGAAAAGAAAATAAATTATATAGAAAATAAAAAAATGGGTATCATTTCAAAAGAAAGGGGAGACTAAAAAATCTGTGTGTGTGTGTGTGTAATTAAAAAAAAAGACTAAACGGAAAAAATATAAATATATAAATAAAATAAAATATACATTATATATAAATTTTAAAATAATAATAATAAAACTAAACAATATTTAAAAAAGAAATATAAACAAAAGAAAAAAATATTGAAAGTTTAATTAAAAAAAATGTTGTGAAATGGGGCGTTGACACCATGGTCGCGTGCCTGAATGGTCGACCATGGGAAATGCCCCTCCCAAGTTAAATCAACCTTTGGCCATGGCCCTCCCTAGCTAAATCAACCGTTGGCCATGCCCCTCCCAAAGCTGAAACCTGCGGGTCGAACATATGCCACCAATGCGACCACTTACCAAATCAAATCCATGCTCAAGCTCAAGCACAAACCTGAAAACAAAGCCAAGTTGCAATGGTGCATAAAAAATCACACAAGCATGTGGAGGAGTTGAGTGAGGAGGGGTTGTGCAACCTGTTATCACATAGAATTGCAAGGGTAAAAAAATCATTCAATTTTGTTTTTTGAGTCATAGGTTTTATTGAGTTATAGGTTTTTATATCTTCTTGCTATAGTCATAGTTCAAATTTTGATTTAAGTAAGCTAAAGTTAGTTTGGTCTTGGTCTAGAGTCATTGGGTTATGTCTTTGTTATCATGACCAATTGAATTATGTCTTTGTTATCATGACCAATTGAATAAACCTTCACGAGTCACATCTTTGAACTCTCCATCATCACCTTGACACGTCACACCTCCATGTTGTACACAAGATCCTCCTTTGTCACCTTTTATTCGTTTCGCTGTCAAATCAGATTTGATCTATGCGATGTCAACTCACTAGGAGAGTTCGCAACGTACTCAAAGTACTCCATGCATTCATTGCTATCATTGCAGTTAAGGGTTGTGTCAAAGAAGATCTCATTGTTTTAAGGGCTTGTATTTTAAAAACATTCTCAGGGATTATATCATAAAAGTTTCTAACAACTTCCTCCAAGTGTGCAAATTGTATTTGAGCTAGTCACTGTGAACCTAGTAAACTGCAGACAGGCGCTACGAACTTGCACTGCGAAGCTAAATGAGAGTGTTGGAGGTTGGACTACTTGTAGACACCCATGTAAAATTTCAAAGACACTAACATCAAACTCAGGACCACCAGGTACTCCATGAGATTTTATACACTGTTTACAGGTTGAAAGAGAGGTTTTTGTTGGTTTCACCCCTTGGCGCTACAAACTGTCTATTATGTTGTTGTCTTCTTTCAAATTCATTTCCTTCATGCTTTGAACCTTACTCATTAAACCTCATCACCTATAAGACCCCATCTATCCTTCCCATTACTCAGAATTCATTTGCTCCAATGATATTCCCTAGCACTACGAACCCTCTACTCTGGCACTGCGAACTTTGTGTTGCAAATTTAGTGTTGTCCAGATCATGGATTAAGAGGTTGGGAGGAACATTACAGATGGATGTTTCCTATGCCACCATACCTATTTTTGGGGGTGAACACAGAAGGCTGTATAGAGAAGAACATTTGGCTTATATTATTAGTGATGAAGGTAATCCCACAAACCATCATGTTTATGATGTGGATACTGATTTGGGATCTAGCATTTTGCAACTCATTGATCTTCCTCAGCCACCCCTGGAAATAAGAAAGCCATCACCAACATCATGTGAAATAGTCAAGCAAGATTCTCAAACTTGGAAAATGTTTTTTGATGGGGCATCTTCTAAAGATAGTGTTGGTGCTGGAGTTGTTTTCATTTCCCCCTCTCAAGAAGTCACAACTTTGTTTTTTAAGTTAGAATTTGAGACCACGAATAACATTGTTGAATATGAGGCTCTAGTTTTGGGGCTGAGGGCTACTAAAGATATGAAGATTGGGGAATTATCAGTTTTTGGAGATGCAGAGTTGATTATACATCATATCATAAATATATATCAGGAAAAACATCCAAGGTTGAGAACTTACAGAAATGAGGTATGGGATCTTATTGATAATTTCTTCCTAGCCTTCAACATATCCTTTGTTCCCAGATAAGAGAATGCATTGGATGATTCCCGAGCTGTTTATGCTAGCAACTTTAGAGTTCCACTACCTCCTAAACTCAAGTACGACATTGAAGTAAAATATAGGCCTTCCATATTGGACAATGTAAAACATTGGAAGGTTTTTGAAGATGATCTTGAGATAAAAAGATTTTTGGAAACGGTGAAAGAATTTTCTGCACTTCACATTGATCAAGATCTAAATGATGAAAACAATTCTCATGCTGATAAATTCCTGAACAAAATTGCAGACCACAAGATTGTCCAATTGCCTAGCAATCATATCCCCAAGGGATTGGTTCCTTTAGAGAGATTATTTGATAGTAATAATGTGGTTTTCAAAGTAAGAGGTTCAAATGAAGATGTTGATTTGACAGAATGCAATCTAGGTACTGATGAAAATCCCAAGTATGTCACACTGTCTAGTAGTCTATCAGAAAAACATAGAACAGAGTATATCAAACTATTAAAGGAATTTGTTGATGTATTTTCTTGGAAGTATGATGATTTGCAAACTTATGACACAAGCATTATTGAGCACAAAATACATTTGAAGGAGGATACAAAACCATTTAGGCAGAAACTAAGGCAGATCAATCCTATGTTGCTGCCCATCATGGAGAAGGAGGTCAAAAAATTGCTTGATGCCTAGATCATCATACCTTTGAGGTATTTTGAGTGGATAGCTAATCTTGTCCCTATTAAGAAAAATAATGGAGAAATCAGACTTTGTGTTGATTTCAGAAATTTAAACAAATTTTCTAGGAAAGATAATTACCCCTTGCCTAAGATGGAACATAATTTGCAAAGGGTGATAGGCTTAGCTAGGATGTCCATGATTGATGGTTTTTTAGGCTACAATCAATTTTTTGTTTTTCCTAAATATATGGAAAAGACAACCTTCACCAATCCTTGGGGTACATTCATGTATGCCAAGATGCCCTTTAGTCTCATGAATGTAGGGGTAGGGGCAACCTTTCAACGTGCAATGGATATTGCTTTTATTGGAGAAAAATATAAGTTTGTGTTGATCTATTTGGATGACATCACAATGTTTTCAAAATCTGATCAAGAACACTATCAACATTTGGAGAAGGTGTTTCGGAATTGCAGAAAATTTGGACTGCCACTTAATCCCAAGAAGTCCCTCTTTGTTATGAAGGAAGGTAAGTTGTTGGGACACATTGTCTCAGTTGAAGGGGTAAAAATTGACCCAAGTAGAGTAGAGGTCATCAAGACTCTGTCTCTCCCTAGGTCCAAGAAAGAGATCCATTCCTTCCTGGGTAAGATAAACTTCTTGAGAAGATTCATTTCTAATTTTGCTGAGTTTGTTAAGTTTATTACATCTATGCTAAGAAACGAGAATGGGGTAAAATGGACACATGAAGCTAGGAATTCTTTTGATCAAATTAAACAAGCACTGATCGAGGCACATGTTCTTATCAACCCTGATTATTCAAAAGAATTTCTGATATTTTCTTTTGCCTCAAATGATACATTAGTTGTTGTCCTCCTTCAGAAAAACTCAGATGGGATGGAGCAACCTATTTCTTTTTTCAGCAGGGCTTTGAGAGATGTTGAAGTCAGGTATGACATCATGGATAATCAAGCTTATGATTTGGTCAAAGTCCTCAAAGCTTTCAGAGTATATGTTTTGCATTCTAGAATTATTGCTTATGCCCCTTCAACCTTTGTTAAAGCAATTCTAATTGAGCCTGACATAGATGGTGATCAGGGGATCAAATTTTGCTCAAAAATTCAAAGTGCTCGGAATCACTTCAAATCAAACGAGAGCGTAGGCCTCGTCGTTGCGAACCCAACGCAACTCGTTTCGTCTCAAATGGACTTCGGGAGCGAGAGATATCGCGATCTGTTCGGATCGTCAAACATGCAAAAAAAAGGGACGCTGATTGTGCAGTCCGTACAGGCTGACGTGGCAGGGTCGTACGATGACGTGGTAGAGACCGTACGACCGTATGTTGATGTGGCATGTGATGATGTGGTAGTTTTTGATTGGCAGATGTGGTCGAATCGGAATGCAACACGTGGCATCATTTTGCTCAATGGTAAGGTGCCACGTGGCCCAGTGATGGGCTGCCACGTGGCACCCCGGTATTGGTTGTTGGTTGTTGTTTTAAAATTGTATGGGTCCGTGGGGGTCGAACCCCGGACCTCCCCTTTGGCTCCACGATTTGGTAGAGTGTGGGCTACCACTAGCCCACACGGTGATCCTTATTAACCATATGGATTTAAATATATTTCAATTTGAATATTGTTGTAAATGGTGGGGGCTCGGGCCGGGGCTTAGCCCCGACCCATGGTTCTATGCCTTTATATATGACCATGCCCTCCGTTAAATGGCGCGCGGGGTTTTAAATGTGTAGCCCGTGGTTATAGCGCTCATATCACATGACCATAACATGACTCCAATGCAAAGTGTGCGCGCGCGTTTTGGGTTGTTTACCAAACAGTTAAAAGACACGGTTCTATGTGCGCTCATATGACTTCAACCTTAGCGCGGAAGTTGAAAACGGTTAGCCCTTTTACTTTTTAAAATGTGCGAGGTCATATGACCCTTATGTGCCCGAGAGTTAGGCGGTTAGGGGTTGGCGCGCCCATAACCGTCCTACAGTTCGCACCGTTGGCGCGGTTGCGTCTGGTGCTGGGTTTTTACGCTTTAAATAGTGTGTGTGTTAAGTTGAATGGAGAAGGGTGCGATTTGTAGATGCAGAGACAACAAGCTTGAAGGGGGGACTTCCAGGAAGCCTAACTTCTTCGTTTTTTGGCCAAACGAGGTGCTAAAAAAGCCCAGCTAGGGGTTTTTGGACGCTCTGAAGCCATTGGAGCAGTCTGTTGGTCAATTTGAGCATTGTAAAGCACGTTTTTGAGCACTTTGAGCAATTAATAATAATGATCCATTGGAAGCTGGACCAGGAGATGTAGCCCAAGAGAGGGGTGAACTCCTTTATCAATTGTTGTGTTTATGTGCTTATGTTCATTGATTATGCTGCTGCTTATTTGTATCTTAAAGAAGTAATACTTTAATTAATGTGTTGCAAAGTTGATCCATTTTCTTTTAACACATAAACTTTACTTGCAAATATTTTCAAGATTTCAAGTCTTCTTCATTTTTATATCATATTTCCATGTGTTATTGTTGTGTATGAAATCTATGTAAATGAGAATGACTTATATGTTACTATAACGACTTGTTTAGCTGCATTTCATGTGGATAATTAGCATGTTGTAATGGGCTTATAGTCGGGCATCGACATAATCAATGAGGAGTTTTATTATCAACAAAGATCGCAGATGCTTGATAGTTGAATCAATTGGTTTAGAGTTGTGTGCAAATCAATTGTCAGGGGAATGGATCGATGGTCGATGGTCAAGTCAAAAAATTGAGGAAAGTGTGGTTCACCCAAGGAAAAATGTTGGTCATTGTTGACCAAAATTTGGTCACCTAAATGTTCCTGCTTCTGGAATAATTAAAAAAAATGATATTTGAAGATGAATATCTTTGAAATATTATATGTTCATTGCATATCCATCGGTATCATCTTCTTCATGCATTTCGCGGAATCAAAATCGGAGTCTCCATGACCAAGATATGCATACTTTTTTCCAGAAGTCCAATGGAGGTATTACAAGAAGAAATATGAAAAATGTTCTAAGTGACATGTTCTCTCATCTCCTTTCCCTTCACCTCTATTCATTCTCTCATTTTATACTTAGTCATTTTCCCCATTGTCCCATTACTTTCATATTCCCCTTACCATTTTCCACACTTAGAAATTTTTCCTTATTCCTTTCTACATTCACATTCATTTCATTTTTTCTTTATTTTCCCATTTCTTTTTATTTTCCTTTCCATTTTCAATATCCCATTTTCCATTTATTTTCTTTTCCCTTTTTCCTTTCACAAATTTCATGCAATTCCTTTATTTTCCATATATTTCTCTTCATTTTCCATATTTTTCATATTTCTTTCCATATTTCATGTGACCCATTATATGCTTTCCAGAGTTAGTCTTATTTACAATGACTTACTGCAGGTTCACGAGTTGGTGATATTTTCTAAGAGTAAGTTTTATCTCCACTACCCTCACAATGCACTTTGACTTCTGCCACCTTCATAATGAACACAACTCTTTTTACTATTCTTTAGTATGTAACTCCTCCAACACTTAGCCAAATACATGAGTTACTGCGAGTTCACGAGTTCGCGGACTCGCGGGTTGGTGATATAATATTTATTTCATATATCATGTGCAACTGTGTTCAACTGATTCTCCTCTCATATCCACTTTAGTTAATACTTAGAAATTTTCACACTTATTTCTTACTACGTCTTACCATGGGTCCGCGAAGTGATACATGGAACTTTATTAACCAATGAGATATATACACGTGGCAACATACAAAAAGTGACACACGGCATGATTTTATTGGATGACATATGGAAGATTCTTCTTAGCAGACTGTTATCCTATCGAGTGATGACATGTGGAAACATTTGGTTGGGTGAATCATCATTGCTTGCTGGGCATATTGGTGGTTTAATGGGCATGCAAAATTATTATTATATTCAAAAATTTTCCAAGGGTCAAATCCTCCAAGCTCCATAGTATGCCCTCTTATTTATTTCTTGTCAAGTGTATGTTACACTTAACATTATATACCACTAAGATTATTTTATTCTTGTACATGTGGGATAAGAATAATGAATAAAAGTCAAAATTCAACAAAGGAGGTTGAAATTAAATCAAGGGTTCACATTTACAAATCAAACTTGATTGACGGTGGTTGAGTCACGATCTTGCAAAAGCTATATCTTGAGCTCCTAACCTCTGTTTGCAACAAACTTTATACCGTTGGAAAAATATTTATAAGTAGAAGATGATGGTATAGGTTTCAAGTGATGAAACTTGACAAAATTTTCTCAGAAATTAAAATATCAATCAGCTGCATTTTTTAAGGGGCATGTGTCACAATTCAACTTCACGAGCTCATATCTTGAGATCCAGGTGACGGATTGGGAAAATTTTTATATCATTGGAAAGATAAGATGATGAACATCACATATGAAATGATTTCTATGGCTAAAAAGTTTATTATAATTCCCAAATAATTAAAACATAGTCATCCTCTTTTAAAGGAAAATTAATTAAATTTCAAAAAATAAAAGTTTAATTAAAACTTGTATTAAAAAGGAGAGGGACCCAATTTAAATATAATTGTATTAATGATGTGAATTCATTAATGAAGAATTAATGAGGCATTAATTAAGTAAATTTTTTCAAGAAGAAACGTGTACGAGAATTTCTAGAAGGAAAAGAAATAGTTGAGACGGTTCCTGTAACCATTGATGAAGACAATAAAAGGACAATAACATGAAAATGAAGACACGATAGACCATTATAGTAAGTTTATGTTGATCACATCTTTATTTCTTTATCAGTTCTTTGAATAGAAAGGTTTAACTGAACTCTGATAACTTCTCTTTTCTTCTTTCTAGGTCTTGTTGTTCTTTTACCACCCATCATCCTCCTTCTACAAGCTTAATTCTTGTGTATTTTTTCTTTATGGTTAGTGGGAGCCCTAATCCCAGAATTTAAGACAAACACATTTAAATTTCAAAGAATATGTAACAGACTATATGTTTTTAATAAATTTCGAGAGAGCTATTTTAGGATCAGTTTCAATTGTGTTTTGTAACTTTGAGTTTTGAGTATAAAGTATTTGAGATTGATCTATCATTATCTTTATTTGAGCTGCCCATGTGTCCACTTTGTTAAAGTTCTCTTATGCATGTAGATCATATTCTTTTTTATTGTTATGTGATCATAAATATTTAGTTTAAATTATGATGGATGTGAGGAAATTTTTCTTATTTGCTTTAAATGTGTGAAAGCGAACAGTTCTTGGTCCTTTCTCAGGAAATTTCTCAAAAATAGAAAACAAAACATTTTCCTTTTATTTTTATTGCTATCTTTATTTTTCTTGATTACCACGACAAATTTCTACAAAGTCCCATATTCTGAATATCTATAATCCTAATAAAATATTAAAGTAAAGAGGAATACCACCTCTATAAAAATGCAGGGGGATTTACATCCTCATGAGGTTGTCGTTTCAGTCCTAATGGATTCAAGCGTCAACATTTTTGGCAACCATACTGGAGAATGATTTATTTTCAAGATATTTGAGGAACCAAAAATCTCCATGGCTCAAAGTTTCGAGAAGAAGATTCAAGAAAATTAATGCTTATTTTAAGCATGGCTCATCTTTTTTGTAATTTCAAAAAGAAACAAGAAGCACCAAAGATTCGGGAGAATGAACTCCCTGAAAACTCCATTGAAAAAATTCAAAATGAAGGGTTTCATTCATGTCATAATTATTCTTTATATTCTTCATCAGGCCCATCAATGGCTTTGCAAGATTCGACAAAAGGGAGAAATACTCAAAGAAGGAGTTGATTTCATAATACCCCTTTAAATTTACTAGAAATATATTATCCAATGCCCAATATTCCTATTGAAAATTTTTCTACATTCTTTAGGGATGCTTTAGAAGATGCAAAGCAACACTTGATTAATTTTAAAGGTACATGTTATGATTTCAACGTCAGTGAAGACAATGTTACATGTATATTATTCCTACAAACTCTCCAAGAGGATGCTCTTGAATGATATAGTTCATTAATGCCTAACTCCATTACTAGATGGGGTGTGTTAGAAGATTCATTTGCAAAAACATTTATCCCAAAGGTGCATTCATATGTTTTTGATAATGTTTTAAATTTTGCTTCCCACCCACCCTCTCCCACATGGACACAAAAGGATGAAATGAATGATTCAAAAGAACAATATCATGAAACACTGCAATACTTTTCTGAATCAAATATTGTTGTTGAGAATGAAGGAAAGAATTCCAAAGACCAAGAAAATGATATCAACATCTCATATACTCCATATGAGGAAGAAATTAAAAAGTATCCATCGAATATGTAAAAATAATTCAGCCAAAATAAAGAAGATAACCATTGCATATAAGAAGAACATTGTCAAGACATCGCCAATGAAACGATTATCTTGAATGTGGAAAAAGAAGAAAAAAATAGTATTTTCAAGAAATAAATTTCTCATTTGATTGAAGATAGAAACACTTTGGAGCAGACAATAGTAGATTATATTGAATATTGGTTCGAAATCATTGTCAACCCATCAACACAAACAAGTCTTCTGCACACATTGCTCGATCCCATTGTGGTACATTTTGAGCATGCTCCTGATTTATTTGTAGCAACCCCAATCTTTTTCTTATTGTTGGAGCCCATTTCACAAGTCAATGAGATTCTCAAATGACTCCATTGGAAATCTACCTATACCTAAGGTTCCCCTTTCTTTCAAGTAAGTTAGGGTAGGTAGATCATGTATGTATATATTTTGTTTCTTCAGTTCAGTTTTGCATAATAAGGCAATCACACTTGAAGGTAACTCCATGAAATAATAAGAATTGTAAGAATCCATTTTGAAGATGACTACACAACCCAATGAAGAAGGTATCTGGTCTTGAGATTTTGGTGTTCTCAATAACCCATTGGGGGTCACTATCCCACAGTTGGAGCTAGTTGTTGACCAAAATTTGGTCACCTATATGTTTCCGCTCCTGGAATAATAATAAAAAAATGATATTGGAAAATGAATATCTTTGAACTATTATATGTTCATTGCATATCCCTTGGTATCATCTTCTCCATGCATTTCACAGAATCAAAATTAGAGTCTCCATGACCAGGATACACATACTTCTGTCCAGAATTCCAATGGAGGTATTACAAGAAGAAATATGAAAAATGTTCTAAGTGACATGTTATCTCCTCTCCTTTCCCTTCACCTCTATTCATTCTCTCATTTTATACTTAGTCATTTTTCCCATTGTCTCATTACTTTCATATTCCCCTTACCATTTTCCACACTTAGCCATTTTTCCTTATTCCTTTCCACGTTCACATTCATTTCCCTTTTTTTTTTTTTCTCATTTCTTTTTATTTTCCTTTCCATTTTCATTATCCCATTTTTCCATTTATTTCCTTTTCCCTTTCCCAAATTTCATGTAATTCATTTATTTTCCATATATTTCTTTTCATTTTTCACATTTCTTTCATATTTCACGTGACCCATTTTATACTTTCCAGAATTAGTCTTATTTACTATGGCCTACAACAGGTTCATGGGTTGGTGATATTTCCTAAGAGTATTTTTTATCTCTGCTACCCTCACAATGCACTTTCACATATGCCACCTTCATAAAGCACACAACTCTTTTTACTACTCTTTACTTTCTAACTCCTTCAACACTTAGCCAAATACATGAGTTACCATGGGTTCATGGGTTCACGGGTTGGTGATATAATATTTCTTTCATATATCATGTGCAAGTCTGTCCAACAGATTCTCCTCTCCTATCCACTTTAGTTAATACTTAGAATTTTTCACACTTATTTCTTACTATGTCTTACCACAGGTTCACGATGATTTCTAAGATTCTCACCTACCTCTGTGTTCATGTAACCCCAAAAACCTGACATATTGTTTTAATAATATTTTTCCCTATTCTAAGTTCTATGAGAAACATCTCCAAGTGACACATGGGACTTTATTAATCAATGATATATATACATGTGGCAACATACAAAAAGAGACAAATGATGTGATTTTATTTGATGACATATGGAAGATTCTTATTGGCATATTGTTGGCCTATCGAGTGATGAAATGTGGAAAAATTTGGTTGAGTGACTCATCATTTCTGACTGAGCATATTGATGGTTGACTGGGCATGCAAAATTATTACTATATTTGACAATTTTCCAAGGGTCAAATCCTCCAAGCTCCATAGTCTCTTTTCTTCTTTATTTCTTATCAAGTGTATGTTACACTTAACATTATATAACACTAAGACTCTTTTGTTCTAGTACATGTGGGATACAAATAATGAAGAAAAGTCGAAATTCAACAAAGGAGGTCGAAATTTAATCAAGGGTCCACATTTACCACCCAAACTTGATTGACGATCGCTGAGTCAGGATCTTGCAAAGGCTATATATTTAGCTCCCAACCTCCGTTTGTAGAAAACATTATATTGTTGGAAAGGTATTTTGATGTAGAATATGGTGGTATAGGTTTAAAGTGCTAAACATTTATACATTTTTCTCAAAAATTGAAATATTAGTCAGCTGCATTTTGTAAGGGGTCTGCTTTGCAATTCAACTTCATGAGCTCATATCTTGAGATCCATGCAACAGATTTGGACAAATTTATATCGTTGGAAAGCTAAGACAATGAATATCACATCTGGAATGATTTTCATGGATAAAACATTTATTATAATTCCCAGAGATTTAAAACACAATCATCCTCTTTTAAAGGGAAATTAATTAAATTTCAAAAAATAAAAGTTTAATTAAAACTTTTATTAAAAAAGAGAGAGGGACCCACTTCAAATATACTTGTATTAATGATGTGAATTCATTAATGAGGAATTAATGAGGCATTAATTAAAGGAAATGTTTTAAGAAGAAACTTGTATGAGAATTTCTAGAAGGGAAAGAAACAGTTGAGACGGTTCCTGTAACCGTTGCTGAAGAAAATAAAAGGACAACAAAAAGAAAATGAAGACATGAGAGAGCATCATAGTAAGTTTATGTTGATCACATCTTTATTTCTTTATCAAATCCTTCATTCAATAACTCTGCTTCTTTGAATAGAAAGGTTTAACCGAAGTATGATAACTTATGTTTTCTTCTTTCCAGGTCTTGTTGTTCTTTTACTGCCCATCATCCTCCTTCTACAAGATTAATTCTTGTGTATATTTTCTTGATGGTCCATGGGAGCCCCAATCCCAATGTTTAAGATAAATGTATTTAAATTTCAAAGAATATGTAACAAAGTATATATTTTTTAGAAATTTCAAGAGAGCTATTTCGGGATCAGTTTGGACTATGCTTTGTAACTCTATTTTTTTAGTATAAAGTATTTGAAATTGATACATCATTATCTTTATCTTTATTTGAGTATAAAGTATTTGATATTGATGTGAGGAAATTTTACTTATTTTCTTTAAATGTGTGAAAGTGCGCGGTTCCTGGTCCTTTTTCGAGAACTTTCTCAAAAATAGAAAACAAAACATTTTCCTTTTATTTTTATTGCTATCTTTATTTTTCTTTGATTATCACGACGGAATTCTACAAAGTCCCATATTTTGAATATCTAGAATCCCAAGAAAATCTTAAAGTAAAGAGGAGTACCACCTCTATAAAAACACAAGGGGATTTACATCCTCGTGAGGTTTCCGTTTCGGTCCTAACGGATTCAAGCGTCAACGGTTGCTAATGGACGATGTAGTGCAGATCAATGGCTCAGATTTGGAATGATTTGAGATCAACGATTCATAATTAAAAGGTTTTTATAATGATAAAACATTCATTTTTATGTGAATTTTTGTAGTTTTTGATGCTCATTTACTTGTGGGGCATTTTTTAGGCCATAAACGATGTTTTTATCTAATTAAAACCCACGAGATCAAAGTGCACCAAGGTGCACTTGGAAAGAGATATAAAATGAGCTAAGCAATTCACAAAACAAAGTTCATATGAGAAAGTTACAACCAAAATTGTGAGGGTAAAATTTTGGCACCAATTTTACTTTGAAAAGGCATAACTCCATGCTCAAAAATTCATTTGGGGCACATGAGAAATAAATGGAAAGATTATGACCTATAGAATCCTGTGGTTGAGTCAAATTTTTGTTATCAGTACCTAAAAAAGCACATGAAAAGAAATAAGACACCTGTGGCATATGGGGGTAAATTGGGTAAAATAACCTAAACTTCTCTGGACCATAACTTTTAGCTCGGAGCTTGGATTTGAGAAAATGAATAGTCGTTGGAAAGGTATTGAGGAGTAGAAGAAATATTTTAAATAATAATTTTGAGTTGGTGCATTATGTAATACATAAATTTGTGAATAAATAACTTGTATTCTAATGGAAGGAATGTTTTATGCTATGCATGTTTCTAACAATAATTACTGCATGCACATTTCTTGCATAATTAGAGGTACAGGAAAGAAAATTTGGTTCTTATATGAGTATTGGAGTTATGGAAGATGCTTAGGGATCTTAAAACCATAAGGAATAGGTAATAGGTCTACATGTTAGCACGAGGAATATTGAGACAATGTCAAATGGAAGAAGAGATAGGAAGGGGCTTGTCAGTATGAGAATCTTGCATAGGGAAGTTTAGATCCATAGGGATGATAATGAAAGAATCATGAAGGCTCAGAAAGAGATACTTTAGAGCTTAAACATGTTGCACAAGTAATTCAACAAGGACTCTGGCACTAAGCTAACAACTAGTGTTAGACAAGTGTCTGCATCTAGATCCAATAGTAAAAGGGATGATCATCAAAATGATAGGAAATAAAGAAGCATGATCAAGCCCCATAATTCTCCAAGGAAATCTACTAGAAGAGCTCATGCAAGTTCAGGGCCAGGGAGTATCCCAACAATGTCTCTAGTTAGGAGGCAAAGGATAAGGCTTGTGGAAACCATCTTGCAAGATGAACTTAGGAATATTAAGCCACCAAATTTCAATGGTGAGCACAAGAAAGGAGAAGAGGCAGAGGCATGACTATTGGAAATGAAGAAATATTTCTAGCTGCATGATTACCCCTCTCAGGTAGAAGCTAGAATTTTCACCTACCACTTGCAAGAAAAGGCAACCATGTGGTGGGATCAGCTCAAGCAAGCTATAGGATACATAATTCTTCCCCCCCGATCTCATTTTTGGTTGTGGAGCCTGATTATATTCCTAATTCATATAAATGTAAAAAAAACTACATGATACATAATTCTTCCCCCCCGATCTCGAGGGGGATGGATTTTTTTTAATGCAAATAAAATATTGTAATTTTTTAGTCAAACTGGAGCATTCATTATAAGGTTAGAGATCTGATGTTAGAAGTAATGTTAGGGTTTTCTTCCCTAGAAGGAAAACCTCTTTTTATGAGGAATTGTATTGTGGTTGTGTGTAGTGAGAGTGAATATTGTATTATGAGAGAGGAGTCTGTGAGAGAAAGAAGAGGAAGTTATAGGATGTGGTGTAGGTTGTATCCCTTCATTTGTTGGATAATAATAAAGGAAGGACCTAGAAATTTATCTAGTGGACATAGCCCACATTGGGTGAAAAAAATATATTTGTGTCTCTATTGTATTGTGTATCTTATAGGTTTTATTTTTGCATTTGTTTTATTTTATTGCTCCACGATCCTGTTACTCTAACAACTAGTATCAGAGCGAAAGGTAACTTGTAGGAAAATAGGGTTCTTGGTTTGAGAGGGAGCAATGGAAGAACATGGAAAGTTTAGGGTCAATAAATTTAATGACCAAAACTACCAGTTATAGAAGATGCAAATGAAATATTATTTATATCAAAAGGATTTATTCCTACGATTGAGTGGTATAGAAAAGAAGCTGACATCCATGAAGGATGAAGAAAAAGAGATTCTTGACAGAAAGGCACTAGGAATGATACAATTGTGCCTGGAAGCGTCAGTGGCTTTCAATATTTCAAAAGAAAAAACAATTGAGGATATGATGAAGGCACTAGCTAGACTATATGAAAAACTCTTGACCTCCAACAAGGTATTTCTAATGAAGTAATTATTTAATATGAAGATGTCAGAAGGTGGGTCTATTAGATATCATTTAAATGAATTTAATACGGTTACTAATAAACTAAGTTTTGAAAAAGTGACCTTTAATGATGAGGTTAGAGGATCTTATAATATTTTTCTCTTTTTTAGAAAGATGGAATGGCTTGGTCATGGATGTAATTAACTATGTCTCTTTGGTTGAGAATAAGACAAGAAAAAAGTTGAAGTGTCTTAGGTCAGATAATGGAGGTGAATATTGCAATAAGGAGTTTGATAATTACTATTCATACCATGGGATTTGTAGAGAAAAAATAGTTCCAGGAACAACACAAGAAAATGGTGTGTCAAAAAGGATGAACATGAATCATGGAATGTGCAAGGAGTATGAGATTGCATGTTGGGTTGTCCTTACAGTTCTGGGAAGATGTTGTAGATACCATAGTTTACTTAATAAACAGAGGACCTTCAAGTTATTTGGATGGTGTCATTCCAGGGGAGGCATGAACAAGTAAAAAAGTAAACTATTCATTTCTGAAGACTTTCGGTTGTGAAATATTTGTCCATATCGATAAAGAAAATAGAACAAATCTTGAAGAAAAATCCAAGAAGTGTACCTTTATTGGATATGGTGTTAATGATTTTTTTTTTCTCTTATGGGATTATGAAAATCACAAAATCATTAGGCGTAGAGATGTCATATTTAATGAGAAGGCCATGTACAAAGATCAATTGTAGGGAAAGAAACAGGAAAAAGAAAAACCATTATATACAGTGTTTGATGAGACCACTTAAAATGAAACTTCAAAGGTACCAGAAAATAAAAATGTACAACAATAGGAGCATTAGGTACCTCAAACTCCTGCAAGTGTTGATAGAAGATCTACTAGGTTAAGTAGATCCCATGTACCACAAATTTATGAAGACGCAATGAAGGTAGACACTAAAAAGAAGTGGGAGCAAGGCATGAAAGAGGAAATGGATTACTTGGTAAAAAAATTGACTTGTGACTTACTTCAGTTTCCTGCAAAAAAAAGAGCATTGCATAATAAATGGGTTTACAAGTTGAAGGACGAAGATGGAAGCAAAAAGTGATACAAGGCCAGACTTGTTGTAAAGGGGTTTTCATAGAAGAAAGGTATATATTTTGCTGAAATATTTTCTCTTGTTGTTAAAATGACTTCGATTAGGAGCATTTTAATTCTTGTGGTAGTATAAGATTTGCATCTTGAATAATTAGATGTAAAAAAATATTTTCTCCATGGGGATTTGGACGAAAATATTTATATGCAACATCCATAGGGGTATGAGGTCAAAATGATGGATTTGGTATGCAGGTTGAAGAAGAGCTTGTATGGCCTAAAACAAGCTCCAAGGCAGTGGTATTTGAATTTTGACAGGTTTATGATAGAACAAGGTTATAGTAGATGTCATTATGATCATTGTGTTTGTTTTAAGAGGCTAGAAAATGGAAGATATATTATCTTTCTATTGTATGTAGATGACACGCTTGTTGTAGGGTCTAACATATAGGATATAAATGTGCTTAAGAATAAATTATATAAATCATTTGTGATGAAGGATTTGGGTGCTGCAAAGGAAATTCTTCTTTTGAGAATAACAAGAGACAAGAAAAATCGCAAATTGACGTTGTCTCAGGGTGAGTACATAGAGAAGGTGTTGGAGAGTTTTAGAATGCAAAATGAAAAACTAGTTAGCACACCTTTGGCAAACCATTTCAAGTTAACCAAGGAAATATGTCCTAAGACATAGGAGAAAATAAAAAACATGTCCAGGGTCCCTTATTCATTAGTAGTTGGCAGCTTGATGTATGCGGTGGTGTGCATAAGACCATATATTGCACATATAGTGGGAGTTGTGAGAAGGTATATGAATAATCCAGGTAAATAACATTGGAAGGTAGTAAAGTGGATTCTCAGGTATTTGAGAGGTACTAGTATTCATGTATTATGTTTTGAAGGTTCAAACACTGTTCTACAGGGATCTGTTGATTCAAATATGAAAGGTGATAAAGATAGCAGGAGGAGCACTACAAGGTTTATTTTTACTATAGGTGGAACAAAACCAAGTTGGATTTCAACACTACAGAAGGTTGTTTCACTTTAAACAATAGAAGCAACATATGTTGATGCTACAGAGGATAGTAAAGAGATGATTTGGTTGCAGAGGTTTATGGAGGAATTGAGAAAGAAATAGGAGAATAACAAGTTGTACTGTGACAGCCAGAGTTCCATTCATCTTGCAAAGAACTAAACCTTCCATTCTAATACTAAGCATACACAACTCAAGTACCATTTCATATGGTCCATTTTAGAAGATGGACAATTGAAGTTGGAAAAAATACATACTAGCTAGAATCCTACAGACATGCTAACAAAGGTAGTAACCAGGGAGAAACTAAGTTCCTACTCAGTTTCAATTGGTATTCAAGCATGAAAGTGAAGATGATAAATTTGATAGGTCCAAGGTGGATCATAGTCCATCAGGTACAACAACAATGGATTTTTTGTGATCAGTCTCCAAGTGGGAGATTGTTGGTTGTGGAGCTTGATTATTTTCCTAATTCATATGCAGGTCAAAGAAACTATAGGATACACAATTCTGCCCCCCGATCTTGAGGGGGGAGAGTTTTATTAGTGCAATTCAAATATTTTGATTTCATAGTCAATCTAGACTATTCATTATAAGGTTGTAGATCTGATGGTAGAAGTTTTGTTAGGGTTTTTTTCCCTAGAAGTCAACCCTCTTTTATGAAGAATTGTATTGCGGTTGTGTGTTTAGTGAGAATGAATATTGTATTATGAGAGAGGATACTATGAGAGAAAGAAGAGGAATTTACAACATATGTGTTGTAGGTTGTATCCCTTCATTTGTTGGATAATAATAAAGGAAGGACCTGAAAATTTCTGTAGTGGATGTAGCCCACATTGGGTGAACCACATATATCTCTGTCTGTATTGTATTGTGTATCTTATGTGTTTTATTTCTGCATTTGTTTTATTTTATTTCTCCGCGATCCTGTTATTATAAAAATCATGGAGGAAATTCAAAGGATATTTCCAAGAGAAATATGTGTCTGAGCATTACTATGAAAGAAAGATGAAAGAATTCTTTGAACTCAAGTTAGGAACCATGACAATGGAGGAATATGAAAAGAGGTTCTTTGAATTGTTGAAGTATGGAGACTTCATCAAAGGGGAGAATGTCAAAATCCAAAGGTTTCTAAGTGGGTTACCCTTCTTCTATAGTGTCAATATCCAATATGATAACCCCAAGACTATGGAGGAGAACATAAGGAGATCAAGGCATCTTTATCAATAGAGCAAAGGAAGGCCAATGTTCCAAAAGGATTGGAATGAAAATATGAAAGGGAAAAATGATCAAAGACAGAAAGGTTTTAAGCCACCCTTTATCAAAAATAATTCCCAAACAAATCAATAAGGTCAAGAAACCCAAAATGAGCACAATACTACAGATTAAATGGGGAAAAGTCCAAGGCAAAAAATGTGTTAATGTCGAGGATGTGAGGGAAATCATTTATATAGGGACTTCTCTCACAAGGGAGAAAGAATGAGGTTTTTCCACAACATTCAGGAGGATAAAATGGTGGAAGACATTGGAGGAAGCATGACAAGGGTTTATGCATCCTTGGAAAACAAGCAAACAAATATCAATCCCCCATGATTGAAGTGAAAGGTAAGATAAATAATGATCCCATAAAAATTTTGATTGACTCTAGAGCTAGCCATAGTTACATAAATGCTAAGATTGTTGAAAGGTTTCACTTGCAAATAAGTAAGCATAAGAAATGTTTTTTAGTTCAGTTAGCCATAGGGAATAAGAGAGGGATCAATAAGTTGGTTTAAGATTGTCTGATAGACATGAATGGACTAATCATGAGGTAGATGAAAAAATCATACTATTGGGTTCATATGATTGTCTAATTGGCATGGATTGGTTGGAAAAACACCATGTTGTCCTAGACTATAACAACAAGAAAATCAAATGTCTTGATGAAGAAGGGAAACAAGGAAAGATTCTAGGCATTCCAAGAGCTGTATATGTTAGAGAGATTTCATCTATGCAGTTGAAGAAGAGTTTTAGAAAGGGATGTCAGATTTTTGTAGCCCATATGGAAGAGGCAACCAAAGATAAAGTGGCAAGCATTGAATAATACCCATTCTTAAAGGATTTTGAAGATATTTTTAGAGAAATTATGGGATTGACACTAAAGAGACACATTGATTTCTCTATTGATTTGGTGCCAGGAGTTGCCCTAGTGTCCAAGACACCTTATATAATGGGTATGCCAGAATTGAAGGAGTTGCAGATACAACTTGAAGAGTTGTTAAAGAAGGGGTATATATGCCCAAGTGTGTCACCTTGGTGAGCCCCAATTCTTTTTGTGAAGAAGAAATATGGAAACTTAAGGCTATGTATTGATTTCAGACAACTGAATAAGGTCACAATAAAAAACAAATATCCTTTGCAAGAATTGATGATTTGTTTGATCAGTTGAAGGGTGAAATGATCCTTTCCAATAATGACTTTAAATCAGGCTATCATCAAGTAAGAATAAAAGAAGAATAAATCAACAAGACAACATTTAGGACATGATATGTGCATTACGAATTCATGGTAGTGCCATTTGGACTATCAAATGCCCTGAAATTTTTTATGTGTTTGATGAATGGAGTGTTCACGGAGTACCTGGAAAAGTTTGTAATTGTGTTCCTAGATGACATAATCATATATTCTAAGTCAAGAGGAACATGAGAAATATTTAAGAATGTTGTTGCAAGTTATAAGAGGGCATAAATTGTACGTTAAGCTAAGTAAGTGCATATTTTATCAAAAGAAGATTCACTACTTGGGGCATATAATTTCAACAAATGGGATAGTAATGGATCCTGAAACGATAGAGGCCATTAGAGGATAGCTATTACCAAAGAATGTGACAGATTTTAGATCAGTCACGGGTCTCTTCGTTTATTACCGAAGATTTATAAAAGGATTCTCAAAGATTGCAAATTCAACCACTTATTTGCAAAAGAAGGGAGTGAAGTTTGAATGGACTTCCAAGTGTGAAGAGATTTTTCAATAGTTGAAGGAAATATTGACAAGTGCACCAATATTGAAGATTGCAGATCCAATCGAAGATTGTTTTGTGTGCACTGATGCGTGCAAGGAAGGGCTAATTGGAATTCTTATTCAAAAGGATCATGTGGTATGCTATGAGTCCATACAATTAAAAGAGCATGAAAGGAATTATGCTACCCATGATCTAGAGTTAGCAACAATTGTACATGCATTAAAAATGTGGAGGCATTGCCTCGCGGGTCAGAAATTCAAGTTAAGGACAAACCACTATGGTCTGAAACATTTGTTTGGACAACCAACACTAAATGCTAGAAAACTAGATGGCTAGAATTTCGGAGTGAATATGACTTTGAAATTAAGCATATAAAGAGAAAGGAAAATAAAGTGGTTGATGCACTCAACATGAGAGGTCATGAATTACATATAGTAGCCATCATAATGTATAGGATAGATTTGAAAGAAAAAATTTTTGCAACAACAAATTCAGATCAAAATTATTTAAAAATAAAAGAGATATTACAACAAAGTAATTTTCAGTAGAAATTTAATTCTTATGAGCTAAAAGAAAATGGAATTCTTATGTAAAAAGGTAAGGTATATGTTCCAAATTCCATTGAGTTGAAAAATGCATTTTTGAAGGAAATGCATAGTGTACCATATGTCAAGCACCTAGGATATTAGAAAACAATTGCAGCTGTAAGAAGCCAATACTTTTGGCCACGAACGAAGAAAGAAGTAGCTAATTACATAGCCATGTATCTAGAATGCCAAAAAGTGGAGACAAAGCATAAACATCCAACATGTTTGTTACAACTATTGCCCATTCCAGAATGGAAGTGGGAAGTTGTCACAGTGGATTTCATTACAACGCTACCTAGAATAGTGAAGAAAAATGATTCCATCATGTTGGTGGTGGATAAATTTATGAAGAAAACAAATTTTGTTCTAGTAAATAGTACACACAAGGAAACAAATATTGTAGAAATATATATGAAAGTAGTTGCTAGGCTACATGGAGTTCCTAAGGAAATAGTTTTAGATAGAGATCCAAAGTTTACATCAAATTTTTGGAAAGGTTTGTTCAAAGGCTTTGGAACAAATCTAAATCTTAGTACAATGTATCATCTAGAGTCTGGTGGGAAAAAATAAAGGACTAACAAGATAATTGAGGACATGCTTAGAATTTATGTGATGGATCAACCATCAAAGTGGGAAGATTATATTCATTTATTTGAATTTACCTACAACAATGGGTATCAAGCCTCATTGAAAATAATTCCATTTGAAGCATTGTATGGAAGAAAGTGTAAAACGCTAGTGAGTTGGGATAATCCAGTAGATAGAGCAGTTGTTGGGCCATAATTGTTGAAGGAAATGGAAGAGTAGATGGAAAATATAAAAAAAAATTAAAGACTGCCTAGGATAGGGAAAAAAGTTATGAAGACAAGAATAAAGTGTTTAGATATTTTAAAGTGGGTGAACATGTGTTTTTAAAAATAAAGGAAAATAGAAGTTCACTTAGATTAGGAAGTTGCCCAAAGTTTGCAGCGAGATATTGTGGGCCCTTTGAAATATTAGAAAAGATAAGGTCAATTGCATACATGCTAGCATTGCATGCACCCATGAGAGTGCATAATATATTTCATGTCTCATTATTAAATAAATATGTGCCTAACCCTGATCACATAATTGATTGGAATGTGATCTAGGTGGAGCAAGAAGGGGATTTCTCAATGGAACCAGTACGCATCCTGGAACGGAAATTCAAAGTTCTCAGGAAAAAAACCACGGGGATGGTAAAGGTTCAATGTAATTGTTATGATACTCAAGATGCTACATGGGAGCATGAAGAAAACATGCAAGCAAAATACCCACAAATTTTTGACAATTTTGAAGAAAATGGAATGCAAGACTCTACTTTGAGCAACTAGAGTTCTGGAGACACATCTCAGAGTCCTAGACAACTGTGTTGGGGAACTTGATAAACGAATGGTTCATTCCTTGGGTTCTCCTTGATAAACGGATGGTACATCCCTTGGGTTAACCTTTATAAATGAATGGTGCATCCCTTGGGTCAGTGAGTTGGGAGGAACAAGAGATTATGGTTGGAATTGCTCATGGAGTTGTTAAATTGCAGAATTTTTATTTCTAAGTATTGTGATATAAATTTGAATATATATGTATATTTACATAGAGCGCATTGAGTATAGCGCACAATTGTAGGGGAGGGGGAATGTAAAATCCCCACTATAATCCCAAGTTTAATTAATGCTCATGTAGATATAATCTGTGGATACAACCAAGCGATGTAATATGCAAATTGTATTTCTATGTTTTAATGATAAAAATGTGATGCCAGTTGCTAAGGGGACATGGAGTGTCTAGGATAATGGCCAAGAGGGGTCCAAGGGAGAATAACCCATGCATATTTATCCAACCCATTTTCCTAAATTTGCTATTTGTATATGAACCTTCCCATTTATGATTGAGTTTTCCCAAAACAAATCATTGAATACATGTAAGAGGGTGGGTGTGAGTAGTCACATCCCAAAGTTATTGGGCACATGGGGGTTGAGTACAATTATCTTAGGGAAGAGTGTGATTCAAGAAAGACAATCCAAAGAGAGGAAATTCATATGGGTTGGGAGAGAAGTTTTTTGACACATTGAGTTTTTGTGCATGAGGAGCAAGTAGAGAAAAAGAAAGAGAGCTTGGAGCTGGTGCAACCATGGAGGGAAAATTATAGAGAAAGATGGAACATATTGGATGAAATTTGAAGTTGGAAACTAAAGAGACAAGTTGACAATCCTTAAGAGTGAAATCTTGTGTGAGTTGCACTAAAACAACAAGTGTTTGTTGTTGGTTTGTTGGTAGTTTTCCTAGTAGCAAGATCCCTTGAGTTCCCAGCTAAGAGATTAATGCTTACATGTTCTAGAGAGACCCTAATAAATGAATGGGACTCCCAAGGGAGTGATATTAGTGAAGGGGTACATTCCTTGGGGTGGGCAAGTCAAGAGGAAGAGAGCTGGTGGAAGATCGAGATAGTTGTAGGAAGATATCAATGGGTTGTGAGTTTTATGAGCTGTGAGTGGACTGTGAGAGACCACCCTCTTTTGAGGATTACTAGCCTCAGCTCGAGGGTGAATGGATGTTGATATTTGGAATAGTCAATCTATGTTTGGGTGGAATGTTCGTCCCAAGCAACTGATTGTGCAACTCTTGTTTAAAGATAAGTTCTTTATCTTGTTGTTGAGTTATTTACATGTGTTATTGTTGTGCATGAAATCTATGTAAATGAGAATGATTTATATGTTGTTGTAATGAGACGTTTAACTACATTTCATGTTGGTTATCAACATGTTGTAGATGTTTCTATTTTATGGTTGTAGACAGTATCTAAATATGTTTTAATTCATAGTTGAAAGCTACATGATATTAGTTAATTGTAAATGAATTAAATTGGTTAGCAAATAATTTGTTTTTATGTGTATTCCACATAGTAATGTCCCTTGGATGGGCTGGGGATTGTTACACAAGATCCAGATGAATATAGTGCAACAACACAGGAGGCATTGAAGTACTCTCCATGATTTCTGGAAGAGTAACAGATTGGAAGAGTATCTTGGAATCATATTACTAGGACGACTCGTAGGAAATCTAAAGCCCAATTATATGATGAGGACTAATAAAAATGCCAAGTTTAAGGGAGAATTGACTAACACTATCATTTTGAGAATAGATCAATGGTGAAAACCCCCACTCTTTTTAAAAAAAAAAAATCTCCTTCATGGTTTAATGAGTTTGAAAGAGGAATAAAATTACACTTGGTCTCCTTCATGGGTTAATGAGCATGAAAGAATGTTGCAACTATGCTTGGTAGTGTATTTTTCATTCAGTTTTAACGATTCTGAAAAAGATTTAAAATTATACTCGTGATGTGTCTTTTTTGTGTCTTTTAGCGAGTCCTAAAAAGAGATAAATGTGTACTCGATAATGTATTTTTTGTTTCCTTTTATGAGTCTGAAAAAGAGATAAAAGTATACTCAATGGGAGAGAACAAATGGCTTAACAATATGATCCTATGTTCCGATCACATGTAACTGACCTAATCAATGAGGAATGCAAATGGTATTGGCAAGTGATATCTACTCTTAGAAGTTGTTCTCTCCTTGGGTAGGTGGGTGCAAAATAGAGGCCAAATAATGCAAGAGGTGGATGGTTAAGGTTATTGCATAGCAGTAATCAAGATATGGGGAAACACCAACGCATCGATAGGAAACATGACGCGAGCAAAAAATGCATAGGCTACCATTAAGAAACAAGAAAAATGTTCTGGAACCCCCACATGATATGGCCAAAATATAGACGAAGAGAGGAAAATGAGGTTCAATCTTCAAGTCATGACGACGCTAAAGGAGGGATCCCGAGCTTATGGAAAAACACAATGTGGGTACCAAATGGAAATCTAGTTGTTAAATAGGGCGTACTTAAATGGTAGGCACTACCGAACCAATTACGATGTGAAAATGGAGTGGCTAAGGTCACAACCAACCATGTTCAAACCCAAGACATAACGCTGGCAGTATGGACGGTTAATAATGCAAAGTAAAATATGCACGGTCAAACATATCCCTATATGCCAGTTTAAAAATATATACCTCATGTGTAGTGGATGTTTCCATTTTTGTAAAAACTTGTCACCGTAATCCTGTCAACACATGTAAACTAGATTTTGTGGTCAAAACATGTAGTGAAATATCAAAAAAGGAAAATATTTTTGGATTTTTTGGATATGATATATGAAAAAAAAAAACACTCACACCACACACCTATGTACAAGGAACTATGCATATTAATGGTTTACAAAAAGTAGATCCCATTGCAAGTTTCTAGCCAAGGATCTTTTTCATAATCGATGAACTCATGAGTCATTATTGGCATCATATGGATTATGATGACAGGGCCATGCCACATATGAATGAATGTCTGCAGCCAAAGATACTCATTATGAGTTGTTTCATGAGATATCATAGCTTCTTGATGGGACCCATCAATACATGAAGTAAGTAAAAAATGTAAATATTTGATGGAAGGGGAAGCAAAGAATTCGGTGGAAAGTTCTGAAAAAGATAACCGAGGTGTAAAATTATCAAGACTAGGAGGTCTACTAGATACTCGAGCAAATGCCCCCAGTATTGGTTCAAGAATCATCATGCTAAATATCATTTGTTCTAAATGAGGACAATATGATTGAAGCATAACCTCATCCTTTGGATTTTCTATGGAAGCCATGACTTCCAGGATGGCCTCTTTGGAAGGGAACTTAGTATCTAGGAGGTCATGTGAACTCATAGAGTCAACAAATGGTTCAAGTGGTGTAGGTATATCACACTCCATATGAGGATGGATTTGCTGACCAATATCAATGAATTTTGATGGGATTTCCATATTGAAAATCTTGACCACAGTGAGAAGCATGGATGATCCATATGAATCAACATCCTCGAGACGAGGTACCACCCAAGGATCAAAAGACTTGAGGGATCCACTAGAAAATGACGAAATAATGTTGATATGAGCTACATTGGTAGTGGGATATGGTGGGGGGAGGTGGATTACTCCAATCAATTAAGGATCTTTGAACCTCGCCTCACCAACGTTAACAAAATACTACATGGCATCACTGACAAAGGGTACATTTGACCCCACATTGGATCCAAGGTTTGTGGTATAGAATGCGAGTTGATCAATTGTATTGATTTACCATTGGCGAGGGAAATGTAGGACCCTAAATACCAACGATACAACTATATTCATCTTGTAGAACCAAGTACACCCGATTAATAGATTGTACTCAATAGGTGCATTGATAACCTCCACATCAACAAAGATAGCCTTACCACCTAACTCAATGGGTAAGGCGGTGATTATTCCATGGGGTTGGAACATGTGTCCATCAAATTCCTTCAAAAGTATTGCATACATGTTGAGATTAGGAGATCCAAGGGCCTTCCAATAAGAAATACACATGATGCAAGTCAAGGCTCCTCAATCCACCATTGTCCGGTATATGTTTTTCCCAATGATCGCACTATGATATGAAAGGTGACCTGATGGGAGAGCCTCTGAGTAACCTAAGAAGAATTAAACATCATCAAACTAAAACATGAGAGATCAACCCCACCTATGGATGAAAAAAAGGATTTCGATTGCATGGGGCATATTTAGAGGAATTCAATCATAGACACGACACATGGTGCTTGGGCCAAGTCCTCCACAATATTGTAGTTCTGGGTGGCTCACGTATTCGGGTTATGTATAATGCGTCAAAGAACACCATTTGGGGGTTTAAGTGGTGTGTCAAATGATGGATTCTCAATATGAAGAGGGCCATGAGGTTGGGAAGAAGATGTTGCTTCTGGCACATCATGAGAAGGCTTAGGAATGTTGTAATTCTTGGCTCACATTTGAAAATTGACTATTTGGTCGCACATGCAGATAGAATCATTTGAGGAAGACCCTTCATGTCGAGGGGTACCTGCCATGCCCCCTTACGGAGGGGTAGGATTTTTGGCAACCATGTTTTGAGGTTGAGGGGGGGAAGGATGGGTTAATATAGTAGGATGTTGGGGGGCTCGATGTTGTGCCAAAACTCAATGGATTTCATCCTTTCAAGGACAATGATGAGTAGGGTGGAATTTCTCACAAATCGTGTAGGGAAACTGACTTTTCTTCTTCCCTTTAGTGCCCCCCTCTTGGGTTTTTTGGGTGGAGTCCATCCCTTTATCAAAATTGGAATTTTATGTTTTTTCCTTATCTTCTTCCCTTCAGGTTGATGAGGATTATTTTGATGCATAGAATGCACCAAATTCACTTTAGAGGTTTGAGAAGGGACTAAAATAGTTTGAGCACTAGTACCAGAAGTTGACGTGTGTGACCTAATGGACATTTGACCCATTTGATAAGCTAACTAGTTTATAGAGGCATGTGAAAAAAAACCTACCACACCATCGACATGGGGTCCAAGGTTTGGTTTCCTTGCATCAGTAAATGACCTAGGAGAAATTGGGATTATGTCATAAAGTTTACCCTACTATGAATAAATCAAGTCTAGATGTTGAGAACGTAAAATGTCCTGCTCCTTGGTGGCCACCCTAACCATATCTACATATTTGGAAATGGGTGGTAGGAGGGACTTGGTGAACCACTCCATAAGGATTTTTTCTAGAATTTGAGTCTTAATCATCCTAGGTCATCGCCTCCACTCATGTATATGATAAAAAATATGCATGGGATTATCTTGATGTAGTGAAGTGAAGAGCTCAGTTCCTATCTCATATTGAATGGGCAATTGATGATGCATTAAAAATGTCATTTCTAGATCATTGAAGCTTCTAAAGAAACCACCTTTTAATTTGATGTACCATTTGGTGGTGGCTCTGGTAAAGGATCTCTGGACAAGATGCATCCTCACACTATCATCCATCAACGAGTTGGATGAGCACCATAAGTGATATGTCATGATGTATGTGGAGGGGTCCTCTCCTAGATTTTTGTCAAATATCAGAATGTATGATAGCAACCTGGAAATAATTTCCATCCATGATGGGTCATGGGCTATAGGGTCATTTGTTAACTATGAAAAAACTGGTAAATCTAACATTCTGAGCAAAGGCAATGATGAAAATGAATAATGGGAGGGAGGTGAAGTATATGTTGTCCTATATGGACCTTGAAATCCCCCTATGTTGGTTATAATGGAGGGTTCGTGATCTCCTGAAGAGTGAGTTCCCATTGGGATGGTGGCACCTCCAGGAGCATGACTGCTCCCATAACCAAATATGCCCCCATGGAGGTTTCCCTTGGGGGTAAATATGGATTCTTCAAGAAAATCATTCTTGAAATTAGTCCTAGGGAAGAAACCCCTAGGACCTAATGTGGTAATAAAGTGAAATCCTCCCCAAGGTGAAAATTCCCCCCCAAGGGATGTGCCCCTAGGAAAAGGTGTGCTTGACCAAGGAAGTTGAAGCCTCCTGATGTACTACTTCTCCCAACCTAGTTTGGGATAGCCTCAAAACCACTAGACATATTCCACCCAAAAGGTGAACTAGTTCATGAGGATACTGGGTAACTCATAGGGAAGGTGGAGGTGGAGGGAATTCCACCCCCATGCTGAAACCAAATCTCATCCCCCCACTGGAAGAAGATCCAAAGGTGGGCATCGGGATAGATGGGATGGGTATAGAAATGATCATTAAACTAAGAAATGGAGATGTAGACATGACTAACATCCCCCATATTGAGGAACCAGAAGAAAATGACATGGATGATGTAGGTCCAATGGAGCTAAGGGGTGGCAACATAGACATCACTGGGATGCTCCCTAGGGTATTCCCCCTATCCCACTTGAGGATGGGATTGTAATCTCAATTAATATAGATGAAACAATCATTCCTAACATGCTGGGAGTATGACTAAACAAAGAGATAGGTGCATTAAAACTTTCCCTCGATTGGAAAAGTAGAGGTGTGTCTAGATCAGTAAAAGGAGGATTATGATTTTGTGGTAGGTGTTCATCTACCACTTCTACCTCAACTAAACCAGTCTCATCGAACCAAAGTTCAAGACCTTCAAATTCTTCATCAACTATCTCATGCCCCTTGATAGGTGGTTGTTCCTCCACAATGGGTTCAAGTACTCGTAGTTTATAGGACCGATGTAGTAGTTCAACCATGGTGAATATACTTTGTTAAAATCCAAGCACAATTCAAGCTAGGGCCTACCTAGAATTAGACTCAAAGAGAACACCCCTAAACAAATCTAGTCTAACAACAAGAAAATCTAGGCACAGGAGTAGAGCCGGGGTTCAACACTTCAACAATGCACCAACAAAACCCTAACTACTGGCCCTTTCGGCAACACCTGCGAAGAAGAGAATGTCTCACCCAAGGTAGAGGTAGGGGTGGTTGTAGGACTCAAGTGTCTACAACCTAGATGGGACACAGATATGTGATTACAACACTTAATAGGGCACTTAGCAGTTAATGTTCATTAATGTTCACTTCATAGGGGGAAACGCTAATTACATAATAACACAGTATTCATAAGATCTAATACATCCAAGCACTTAGCATATAGAAATAGACCAGATCTAGCATTCATTCCCATTACTAAGCACTAAGATACTATTATATCAAGTGCATCTAACATATATCACTTCACTAAGCATAAATCACATCAATAACATGACAACAATATGCACAAAGCAACCACAACATAGGATATATGTGGTTCACCCCAGTGTGGGGCTATGTCCACCAACTCTTCTCTTCTTTGTTGTATTCTATCAATATTATACAATCACAGAGCCACAAGAACCCACTTTGTATAGGATAGGATATCTACATGCACCTCTCCATACCCTCCTTCCCTGAGCTAGGTACAACACAAATCCTCTTTACAGTCACTTGCACTTAGCTTTGCAAGTTCTCATGCACACAGTATGCACAAAGCTAACTCAATCACATAGATCCAACTACTTACATCACTTGCACTCAACACAATATAGCACTTAGCACCACATCTCTCCTACTTACATCACCTATCTTTCTATTTATACATTACAAAAGGGGCCAAGGAATGGGTAAACCCATGGGTCGACATCCCATAACTATTACATAAACCCTAAACCCAAATATGCCCTAAGAAGGGGCTGAGATCCCATGATCTTCGCTTCACCTTGCACTCCACCTTTGACCAGCCTATTGAAGTCCCAAAACTGGTCAAACGTGACCAAGGTTCTACAAAACTTGGTCAAGGAATAACATGCCCCCAACACTCCCCCATGACTTGTCCCGAGTCACTCTGATCTAGGTAACACTTCCTAAAATGCCTCGAGCTTGAATCGAGCTGCCTCGACTTGTTTCTTCGCCAGAGCCTCCTTCTCGATGAACTCTTAAATAACATTCTTTGTCACAGGTCCTTCCAAGCGTTATTACACTGTGGTGACCACTTGTTCTAGTTTTGCACCTCATCCTTCAATCTCCTCAAAAATTATGTGAGATGCATCTTGCACTGGCTAGAGTCGCTGAGTCACTTACATGACCTTACTCTACATGGAATGGACTTTTTGTTGAACTATGCATTGTTCCTGGGTTCATTTCATCCTCTCGACCACTTATAGTGGCTTCAACCATGCTTGCACCATTGTTGCTTACTTATTTGCCTCCTAAAGTTGTGACTCTAGTGTCCTCTGCAAGGTGCTTGTAAGTCTGTGCACTTAGATTGATGAGTTGTTTACATTCTAAGGCCAATGCCTTGATTATATGGACTACGCTTTGAGCAGTTTCTTCTCTCTCGTCTTGCACTTCCTGTGGAGTGCTTGGAACTTCTTGTAACTCTAGTTCTGCTACCCTCTGTTGGAGCTGCTAAATGGCTTCAACAAGCTTCCCTACTTGTATTTCCACTGGGTCTTCATATGTTCTAAGCCCTTCATAGAGAAAAGTTCTCTGGTGACTTCTTCTTTAACACCAATATTCTCTGTGAGTAGTCGTTCCTTCTCCTTCTAGATCTGCGATCTATCCTCTACAAAGTTGGCTTGAATGTCATCTTTTTCCTGTTGTGCAACCCGACATTGCTCTATGGATTGTTATTTTGATTTCACTAAGGCCTCTATGGCTTGTTATTTTTCTTCCTGAACATGATGAAGGTGAGCTTCAGTCGGATCTGCTATTCAACATAGATGGGCAAACTCATCTCCCAACTCTGTTCCATTTGATGACGGGGGCACAGTAGACACTGCATGGTTGGAGTAGAGGGCTTGTTGTACCCCTTTCAACTCTCCTGCAATTCTATCATACATGGTATCTTGTTTGGCTTCACTGCATTGCAAGATAGCTTCTGAGGTATTTGAGATAGCGACGATGATGAGATCTATGTCATCCATCGTGAGCACGATCTACATCTATGGTTTACTAGCTTTGGACTTCTTTTGTGATGTAGGTTTCGTGGGGGAAACCCTTATTTTCTTGGAGGTCTCGGCTTCATCAAGAGGATCCCTAGGTGGTGTTACTTTGCCTTGTTTATTCTTGTCTTCTTCTCCTTAATCCTCTTCTTTCTCTACTTCTTCATCACCTCCTCCTCCAGGTGAGTTTGAAGCAATCTCTTCTGAGGCACTTTTGAACTCCTATACCTCTTCCTTTTTCTTCCTTCTGCTACTGTTGGGTGCATCGTACTCTTCACGAGTAAACACAAGACTTTTGATGAGGTCGGGGTCGGACGGTTCTTCCTGGTTGACTGGTATAAGGAGCTTTGCAGGCCATTCCTTAGTTATTTCTTTCATGTCCTCCTTAGTGGGCTTATAGTAGGATTGGATCTCTTCTTTATGTTTGTCTTTGTGCATAGTGATATAAATAAAATGTCTATCTGCACGGAACTTCACAAATGGTATGAACCTCTACAGGGCGTTTGGCATCATACAAGGGAAAGACTCAATAGCCCTCTTCAACTTCAGGTAGTAGGTGTGGAACACCGTGTTTGACTTCCATTGTTTCGCCATGTCGCTTGAATACTAGAGCATGGTGAGATATGTTGCTAGGGTTTCAGATGGCTCAATCTCAGGGAAGGTCGCTCCTTCCAGAATCTCCCAGGAAATGAAGGCGATGAGGATTAGTAGCCAACTAAAATGAAACTCATAGCCCTGATCCTGAGCTTCGTAGAAGTCTCGATCTAACTGGTTGACGATGTAACTCTCCCAGTTCATTTGTAGTCCTTCAATGCATTTTCCTGTAGGGTCAACAATGAACCTCGTGACCTCATGCGTGGGTCTATTCTTCCTTACTATCTTACCAACAATCAACTGGCAGGCTAGGTGCACTACGCCATTCTGAATGGAGGCTACCTTCTATCCTCGCTTCCCGTTTTCCACATCGCCATAGGTATCTATAATTTTTTACACAAGGGCGTGATCTACAACCTTCCCTGGATAAACTTCTTGTGGGTCTGGTCCTTGCATGCTTAATCTGGTGATTCGATGGATCAACACTGGATCTACGGTGATGCATCTGTCCAGCCATAGATAACAGCCATGGAAGAAAGACAAAGGGAGTTTAACACACATGTTAACCTCCTGATGCCTTCCAAAGTGTGGTATCTTCATCACGCTCAGGATAGTGGATCTCGTGATGTCTATATTCCACTGCTGGGGGATGATATCTGATATATTCCCCTTTGTCTTGGTCAAATACTTGTGTGGGGTGAGCATGCCATAGTTCTTTTGGTCTCCCATGTTGAAGTCACTGATCTTCAACATCATGATTTTTCCTAACTGTGGTCCTACTACGTGTATCCCCTTCAAGAGGTACACAATAATCAAGGTGTAGTTGAAGTCCCTTGGGACACTGTCACGGCTCACTGCACCAACTAGAGGTGGGATATAGTCAGGCAGGATAGATGGGATGAGCTTCGCATTTGCCAAGTCATCACGATGCTTGGTTCATTTCTCTGTCACATCTCAAGATGGTCCAGATCGACGAGTAGTCGATGGGGATGCTTGCACTCCTCTAATCGATGAGGCTTTTATGCCTATAGAAATCACCTTCTCAGCCATGAGGCCTATGAGGATCTCTTCAACAGATTTCTCTACTGCGCTGAAGTCACCCGACATGCACACTCGAGATCCGATATCTCAAGTCAGTGAACAAACAATCACGGTAACAGAACGAGTGGCGAGCTCTCAATAGGCAGTACACGAAAGAAACTAGTTCTTTGTGGGCTCGGATAATAAAAATGAGCAAAAGTGTTCTCGGTGCAATGCTCGATGGGATAAATAGACAACGTTATAATAGACTCCTCCAATGGGCATGAACACCTCAATCAATGCAATTACATCCATTATGGCGTGGTCCCAATAGTCCAAAGATGATCTTTTTGGCCATAATTATGGTTCAATCCATTTTAGAGTGTTGGGATAATGGTCGGGATGCCTCCAATTGTCATATTTCTTCACCATGGCAAAGTGCCAATATTCGTTGTTTTGATATCCGGGAAAATTTCCAGTTCTGCAAACCTTCCTTCTGCGAAGTCCTCCTTGGAACTTCCTGTAACTTTTCTAACTTTGCTTTCTTCTTGCTGAGCTTTCTGGCTTTCTTTCCTGTAATCTGAGTCACCGATTTCCTCTTTTCATTATTGTTCGTATCTCCTCTTGGCATAGTAACTTTGCACTATGGACAATATTTCATAGGGTTCGAGGGTAATACTTCTTCTCTTTCTGGGGTAGGTTCTCTACTCTCTTATATAGACAAGTGTTTCAAGTCTTCCTGTGGTATTTCAACTTCAACATCCAGATATCTAGTCCTTAGTAGCTTCGGTTGATCCTCGTGTTCTTATAGTAAGTACATTATTCTCCTAGCTATGAAATCCCTTAGTTCTTTCTTTTTCTATTCTAGATCCTCCTCTTCTTGTTTACTTCGTATCTGATCTTTCTCAATCCAAGTTTTTCCTAGCAAAATAGAAAATGGGGCGTTGTTCTCAACAAACTTAACGATCTCAAATTCTTCTTATGTCAAATTTGCATGAGCACTCATAGATATCTGGGTAAGTCTTCCACATAGGGTTATCATCTTCCCTTTAAACAATCCTAGTCCTCCCAATGAAGGAATCATAACAGGTTTTCCCAAAATTTCCCAAGTTCTTTCTGTCATGATATTCACCTGTGTTTCCTCATCCAGAACACAGTCTATGTATTCACCTGTGTTTCCTCATCCAGAACACAGTCTATGTCGAAGTCTCCTATTATTTTTTCTATGCATTCCTTCTCATTTAAGATCTCTGATAAGTTGATATCTTTGTGATCATTCAGGGTTTCTTTTATTTGTAGTAATATAGTCTCTTATTCTTTCCGGGGTTCTATCATATCATTAGTTTCTTAGCCTGTCTCATGGTTTTCTTGTCTCATGTTCATCTTTTCAACTTTAGCAATCATTGTAGGGAAATCCAAAACTTCATGTCCAGTATCCTTACAACAAAGGAAAATAGGACCTCACCCAAGGCATTCCTTAGCAAGATGTCTTGGTCTTCTACAATTATAACAAAGAGTCAATCCTCTCTTTCTTTTGAACGATCCCCAACCTTTCCTATACTAAGCACTGGGATCACAGTAACTGACCTGCAAAAAATTCTTTCTAGGATCTTGCATCCATTTGTTAGTCCAAACATTCTTTCTATGCATGGGAATAACATATCTTTCACTATTCTTATCAGATCTACTCATATCCAATCTTCTTTCTTCTAGATGTGCCCTAGTTTTCATACTAGGACAAAATCTATTAGACATACCTAGATCCATTCTTTCGAAACAAAAATTTTCACTTATCTTACCTTTCTTAGATCACAAAGCTTTAATATCTTACCTCTTTTCTTTAGATCTAATTCCTTTCTTAGCATAGAGCTTCATAGTCAAGTAGAATATTGTGCACTAAAGCAACAGATCTACGCACAAAGATTTATTTTCTTCAGTTCCCAACAATCACAGTTTCAGGTATCGACAACGAAACCATTTTTTGGCACAGGGGAAGACCCAAGGTTCAATGCTTCAACAATGCACCAACAAAACCCTAACTACCATCCCTTTCGGCAACACCTGGTGAGATCGGAAGA
>CBVK0100097019.1:0-34736 GCA_900067695.1 Picea abies | reverse complement strand
ACTCCTTGATCACATGTATAAGTTTTCATTGAATATACTATTGTTTCTTTCACTTGGGTTGGTTTGTGTCATTGCAGATCTAATATCACAAGAGTAGCAGAGTGGAGCAAGGACAACAAAGATATAAGGAAGAGATATTCAAAGGTATGTCACTCATCTCTTGTTTGATAGTAAATTCGATGATTAAAGCTTAGGGAAAGAGCCATGTCCTGTCTTGTTTTGTTCTAGATCTAGGTGGATCTAGGGAGATCAGTTTATGTCTGCATTTACCGATTAATCCAATAACAAAATTGGCGACCATACTGGGGATACGACTTGTTTTTGGTTTGTTTCTATCCATTTGCCTTTATCCTACCTCCTTTTGTTTTAATCCAGTCTCTGAGTCTGTGGGTGATCCATCCAGACTCCTTGGGTCTAAAAGTCCATTCAAAATCTTTGTCCTTTTTCCAATTTTTCTTTATTTACAGAGATAGCCACATTGTATCCCATATACAGCCTGCGACGTCCCTGGATCACATTACCCTGCATATTCAGACCAGTGTGGAATCTCCGCATCCTACCCCATAGCTAGCCTTCAAAAACCTCAAATCGTCGCACTGTGCCTTATTGCTAGGCTGCGACGTTTCCTGTAGAATTTGTTAGATTAGGTCCTTTTGTTTTCTGTCACCCAGTTTTTCTTTGATCACCTGGGAGGAACTTTTGGTGCCAAACCGCTCTTCCGATCTCACTTCTTTATTTACAGAGATAGCCACATTGTATCCCATATACAGCCTGCGACGTCCCTGGATCACATTACCCTGCATATTCAGACCAGTGTGGAATCTCCGCATCCTACCCCATAGCTAGCCTTCAAAAACCTCAAATCGTCGCACTGTGCCTTATTGCTAGGCTGCGACGTTTCCTGTAGAATTTGTTAGATTAGGTCCTTTTGTTTTCTGTCACCCAGTTTTTCTTTGATCACCTGGGAGGAACTTTTGGTGCCAGTATCTGACTATTTTTTGAGTTTAATACTTGTTGTTGGTTGGTTTTAAGGGATTGAAGGACCTTCTTGGTCATTTTACAAGTTTTTACTTCTTGGTTTTTGTCAACAAGGATATAATCTCTGGATTTAGATATGATTGTTTGATTGATAAAAGTCTTCGATTTGATTTAAGGTTTTGGATTGATTACTTTTTATGGATTGCTTGTTGATTGGAAAGTCATTTTTGTTTTCATTTAGTGAAACATTTTCTTGTCATCTTTATTTTTATCTTCATTGAAAGTTTGATTTGGGTATTTGTTGAGTGTATCTATTTTCTTTGATTACTTTTCCTTTCTTCATTATATCCCTGACTTGGTTTTGGAAAGAAAGAATTAAATTCATTTATTCTTTTTAAGTAATCATTCATAAGAAAAAAATTTGCATTCAATTTTTTTTTTACAAGAGCACAAATTGGGAAATTTCATTGCTTACGATTATTTGAATCGTGTTCATACAAGAAAAATAAATTACATTTCGTAGCTTTTGTGTTTCCAGAAAAATACTTTCTCCCTACTGTAATTAGAGTTCAATGAACTAGAACATTGCATCGTTCATCTATTCTTGCATATTATTGGGTGAAGGTATCATACAACATCAGTTTCATCTCCATCTCCCTTTTGCGTAACCAACATCCTCTAAAACACTGCGTAATTGTAAAATTTACTTAGTAACTTTTATTTTCTAGGGCTCTTTTACACCAACATTAGCTAGGCTAACGCTCTAGAATAGGTTGTGAGGCACACTCTCCAAAGCATAAAACACACTCGCATATTGTGATAGGGAGTGTTCAAATCCACTGGCAACATTTTGTCCTGGGAATCCCTTCTCACACAATGGTCAAACCTGAGGTCGCATTAACGCTGGCAGAGTTACTCACCCTACTTTGTTGGTCTTAGTGTAGAGATTGTGTGTATTACGGGGGTCACTTGAAGGTATACCCACAATTATGAGTGGAAGCCTTTCAAGTTGATTTCTGGCTAGATACCCTGCTCAGATCAGACTGTCGACTGTTTCCCCAAGCATCACTGTTATTATTGGTAACCTTAGTAGCCTATCTCTTTAGGGTCTTACACGAGGTGACTGTGGAGGGGAAATTCTTCACGGTACTTGGAATCGATGTTGGTTAGACTCACTTGGGCTCCTTGGAAGGTATACCCATGATTATGTGTGGGAGCTTGCACCAGGGTGTAAGTCCGTTAAGCAGGTCATCAAAGTAAGTTTTCCACCCGCTCTATTCTAGCCCCTTCTTGTCTTGACTTTGTGACATTGGATTTCATCACCAACTAGTGACTTCAAAATAAGAATTTTTGTTTGCTTGGTTTGATTTCTAGATTTTATTAGCGAGTGTTGTTTGTTTCCGTAGTTGGCCATAGATTTTTTCCGTAAAATATTTGGTTCGACCAACATTAACCCTCCACATCCTTCGCGTAGGATGCAAGGGCTACCCCTAGAAGATCCAGAAGGTTATCTCCCTTTGCCTCCTAATTCACTGGAGGGCTCTCTTGAGCAGAGTGAGGTCTAGGGCATTGTAACCTCACGAGTGGAAAGTTCCGACTCTTTAGAAAATTTCCTAATTATTTATGATTCTCTAGAGGCTTTTCGAATACTTTGTGGATATGAGAGATGTATTCTCTGGATGAATTCATCAGGATATCTTGTTGTTGAAACTTCTGGAATACCGATTGAACCCCATACAGGCCCTGGAGTCAAGAATCCCCTTTTGACTAATGACATATTTGGAACCATGCATCGCACAGTGCGAGACCTTTACGGAAACTTGGGGGTGGGTCATGATTCACCCGTCATATCACAACCTCCTGAAATGTCTGTTACCTACATGATACCTCTAGATCATTTGTCTGGCACAACTAGCAATATCACTGTCATCTCAGACACATAGTCAGTGGGTCCTAGCTCCACCTTTTCTCTTCATATGGCCCATGCTACTATGGTCCCACATGCTATGACTATTCCTACTAGGAATGTGGTGGTTAACCAAGCTCCCATTGGTACACCACTTTCATCTATACCTATCCCGTCACTTCCTCCTGGGTATCACGCTTTGAATCCTTCCATCGTCGTCCCTACCTAGGTTCCATCCGGAGTTTCCAGACTTTTTGTTCCACATGGTTACAATGTTGCTGTCGGTTTTGTTCCTACATCTTCCTAGGTCCTCTCTAGAGGGTCTTATCCACCTTTTCTTAGGGGATTTGTGATGCAGGAGCATCGCCCACGACAAGCGAGCCAGCATGGAAGACAATAAATAGCTGGACAAGTCCAGCCGAAGACTTTTGAATTCTCATTCAAGATGATGCACCAATGTATAAATGATGCATTTATGAAAAGATCCTTTTGTATATTGTATTGGACTTTGAGCGATACACTCTCGTCCCTAGTAGATAGTCGGCATTTAATAGATTTAATGCTGGTAGATAGGATGTTTAAGTCTAGATTTGATAGTTTAGAGTCTGAGAGGGAAAACGGATATAGACACCCTCATTGTATCATTGTAACATTATCAAGCATTCAGGAGAAGAGAATAACATGCAGAGAATATTGTATGAAGAACACCCATGTACAGGCATTTGAATTAATAGAAGGAAGCTTTGATTCAAACCCATGGTTTGTGTTGTTTCCTCTGTGTATTGTTGATGTGCTCATGAATGTTTGTTTTTTGGTTATGCATTTGCTTTGTATATGCTGTGCATGTGATTTCATGCTTCAAACTGAAGTCTGAAAGGGAGAGAGAATGAGTTTCAATTGTTTCTCTATTTGAGCCAAGAGATTCCTGCAAGGTGTGCAGTTGAATTCATCCACAAGGAGTGTGTTGATGAAGGCTCAGTAGGTTAACTTTTGTTCTCATTCACCCAGAAGTGGAAGTGGGTTGTTGAAGCCGTGCAAGGAGGGTGTAGGCTGAAGAGGAATTCTCAGTTGTGAATCTGAGAAGAAAGGAGATCTAAGACTGTTGTTGTAGGAGTTGCGTAGAGTCGAAGAAGTTCAAACATTTGAAGTGTTTACAGGGTTGAGCACAAGAAGTGCGCGCAAGTTCCTCTGAAAGAATCAGAGTGGAAAATCTCAGGAGGAGCAAGGCCTCTGAAATTATCAAAGACTGCACAGGAGATTTCCGTGCCAAGAAGTCCTTAAGAAGGGAGGAAAGGAATCAACGATCAGGATTCGTAGAGGAGATCGACAAAATCTCGTCAGGCGTTAGATCTCGGGAAGTTGTGCAGGGTTTAAGTCGTAGCAAAGAGAGGAGGAACCCAGAGGAGTCATCGAGATATTAGCTTCATCGGGGTTTTACTAAACAAGAGAATCGAGACCTCATAAGTACTGAAATCCCGAGAAGGGATCATAGCCGTAGATTCTGGACGAGACACGTGTCAACAATCCAGAGCGAGTCGGGGTTCGACATTTCAGGGTTTCCAAGGACATAGAACTCTCGCAGGTAGGAATCGTGATCCGCGATTTACCGATAGGATCAGAGCCATTGATCACAGCAGGGACACGTGGCGAGAGATCTCGGAGAATCGGAGTTCGGGATATCGGGATTTCTGGAGTTGTGAAACTCTTGCACAACGAAATCGCGATCCACGATTTCCCAACACGGTCAGAGCCGTCGATTTGAGGGACACGTGTCTGAGGATCAAAAGGAGTCAGGGTTCAGCATTTCGGGATTCTCGGTGATGAGAAACTCATGACAGGAGAAGTCGTGAAATCCCGAAACGCGACGGTCCCACATTCATAGCATTCAATGGAGGACAGGTGTCATCGCCCATCGGAGTTTGCGACTTGGAAGGGTCTGTGAATTTGTGTGTTTGAAATCACGAAACTCCGATACGCGATTTCTCGATTTCCACAGAGGTGTGGCCATAGGCGCCATAGTGGAGGACAGGTGTCGGAAGGTCAACCCTGGTAGGGGTCAACGCCAGGTGGCATCGGAAATCGGAGAATCGAAAATCCCAAGGGCGTAAGTTCTACGCATTCCAACTCCGTGAAGTCCGAAACTCTGATAGGGGAAAGGACCGTGGTCCTATGGACTAGCAGGTCACATGCGAAGGAGTTAGCCAGAGGAGATAAGGGGAGTAGAGAGTAGCATCGTCAATCGAAAATCGGGGATCCGTGAGGTAAGTGATACACGACCTCACAAGTGTCGATTTCCCGATCGGAAAAATTCCCGATAAAAGCAAGGAACACGTGGGTGGATGCTCATCGGGATTCAGGGATTGGTAAGACCCGATCCGGTGGCTGTAGGACTCGTGAACACGCGAGGCCCAATTTCCCGATAGGGAAAAGGGAGATCATAAAGAGCATTTTGTGGGTGTAGAAAACTCCCGATAATGGGTTTTGAAGAGAATTCTAGCTCTTCGGGCCTAAGGAAAAGAAGGTCCTGGTGGGAGCGGATGTGTCTTGGGTGGCGCATTTGCGTCAGGTGGTATCAGAGCAGAATTCTTGTCTGTATATTTTAGGCAAGAGAGGCAGGAGATAAAGTGCACTATGATACATGCATCAGGTGGTATCAGAGCGAGAAAATCTCTCTCTTTTCTGTAGCAGAGAAGAAAGGAAAATTTCACCATGACGCCGAGGAGAGAAAGACAATCACCCGATCCAGAGGATAGGGGAAACCAGAGAGGAAGAGGAAGACAAGCACAGAATCGAGAGATGGAAAGGCAGATACGTGATCTCCGAGTGAGATTAGAAGATATGGAAGCAGCGCAGAGATGCACAACCAGTGCTGGAGATCTGAGCGACTCCGAAGGCGAAGTTGAAGTTGAACAACAAGGAGAAGTTGCAGCTGAAGATGCAACCAACGAGCAATTAATTAAAGCTATCGCCCGGATGAGTTCAAAAACAAAGATGGACATTCCAGCTTATGAAGGGAATCTGGATGCAGAAGAGCTTCTAGATTGGATTAGAGCTCTTGATACCTACTTCGATTATGAAGATATCGAAGAAGATAAGAAGGTCAGGCATGCTGTCACGAAATTGAAGGGACACGCAGCATTATGGTGGGACGAGCTTCAAGCAGATAGACGTTCCAAAGGCAAGCAAAAGATCAAAATTTGGGATCGAATGATTGTGAAGATGAAGGAAAAGTTCATCCTAAGGGATTATCAAATCACACTGTTCAGAAGAATTCAGAACTTGAGACAAAAGTTTATGACAGTAAAGGAGTATACTGAGGAATTCTATAAGCTGAATATCAGAGCAGGTCATCGGGAGAGCAATGATGAAAACGTTGCCAGGTATATGAATGGCTTAAGATACGATATCCAGGATGAGATGAGTATGACAACCATCAGAATGGTGGAGGATGCGTATTAGATGGCGTTGAAAGCTGAGGAAAGGCTAAGCCATAAGCCAACACAGTGAGGCCGAGGTAGGAGCCAGCCAAAAGGTAAGTTAGTTTCCCAAGATAGGTTCCAGAAATATAAGGATGACTGGAAGAAGCCTTAGACTAGAACAGAAAGAGGTGGAAGTTCACAGCAAGGCCAACACGCTGAACAGCGAAGGCAACAGACAGAACAGAGCGGAGGATACACTAATAACAACACTTTTCCTCGTACCAGAGGTAGGGGAAGAGGCAGAGGTGGAGTCATCACATGCTTCAGGTGTGGAAAGAATGGACACAAGGCAGTTGACTGTCCAGATAGGAAGAAGGATGGAGGCGAAGCTCACATCACCGAGGCACAGAGGTGAGATGTTGAAGCAGAAGACGCAAAAGACGGAAGGTCGCTGATGATGCGTAAGGTTCTCTTAACACCCGAGAAGGAGGTGGAGTACACAGCTCAAAGAAACAGACTTTTCAGAACCACATGCAAGACCAAAGATAGGAAATGCAAGGTTATTGTGGACAATGGAAGTACAGACAATCTCGTTTCAACCGAGATGGTGGAGAAATTAGAGCTGGAGACAACTAATCACCCGAGTCCTTATAAAGTTTCATGGCTATAGAAGGGACATCAGGTAAATGTCACCAAACAGTGCTTAGTTGACATCAATATAGGAGGATACAATGATAAAATTCTCTGTGATGTTATTCCTATGGATGTATGTCATTTATTGCTAGGCAAACCATGGCAATATGACATGAACGTAATTCATGATGGGAAGATGAATACGTATACTTTGGAGAAGAATGGAAGAACACATATGTTACTTCCAATTAAAGAAAAAAAAGTAAAACCAGAACCGATAAATACTGTACTTCTCATGAGTAGGAAGGAACTTCTGGCGGAAGTAAAGAAGAAGGAAGATCCACAATTCTTTGTGGTCAGGAAACCGAAAGTTGTTTTGACCATCACAAGAGTGGATGATTTGTCGGAAGAAATTCAGGAACTGCTAGAAGAGTTCGTTGACATTATGATAGACGAATTACCTCATTCATTGCCGCCGGTGAGGAGTGTGAGTCATCATATAGACCTCATACCAGGAGCTAGTTTGCCGAATAAAGCTGCGTACAGGTTGACGCCGTAGGAGAATGAAGAGGTTAAAAGACAGGTGTAGGAACTATTGGATAAAGGACTGATTAGGGAAAGTTTAAGTCTGTGTGTCGTTCCAATGGTACTGATTCCAAATAAAGATGGAGGTTGGAGAATGTGTACTGATTCCAGAGCCATTAACAAGATAACCATCAAGTATAGGTTTCCATTTCCACGGATGGATGACTTGATGGACTGTTTAAGTGGAGCCAAATTTTTTTCAAAGGTTGATTTGAAAAGCGGATACCATCAGATTCGCATGATGGAAGGCAATGAGTGGAAGACAGCCTTCAAAACCAACGAAGGGTTGTACGAATGGCTATTCATGCCGTTTGGCTTAACGAATGCACCGAGTACTTTCATGAGGCTGATGAATGAAGTGCTGAAAGAATTCATTGGTAAGTTTGTCATTGTTTATCTAGATGACATATTGATTTTCAGCAAAACAAAAGAAGAACATCTGAAGCATTTAGCTGCAGTAATGAAGAAGCTATAGCAAGAGAAGATGTTGATCAACATGAGGAAATCTTCATTTATGAAGACAAAACTCATTTACTTGGGGTTTGTCATATCGGCAAATGAATTGAAGATGGATCCAAGTAAAGTGGAGGTAATTAAAAATTGGCCATCACCGAGGAATATTTTCGAGGTGAGAAGTTTTCATGGACTGGCTAGTTTCTACCGAAAATTCATCAGGAATTTCAGTGGAATTAGCGCAGAAATGATGGATACTGTCAAGAAAAGACATAAATATTTTCATTGGACTGAAGAGGTAGAGAAGAGTTTCAATCTGTTGAAGTGGAAGATCACAGAACAGCCGGTTTTGGTGTTGCCGGATTTTACGAAAGTGTTCCAAGTGAAATGTGATGCAAGTGGCTTTGCCATAGGAGCGGTCTTGAGTCAGGAGGACAGACCTATTGCATATTTTCAGCGAGAAGATGGATGAGGCAAAGGTGAAGTACTCCACGTATGATAAAGAATTTTATGCTATCATACAGGCGTTGAAGAAGTGGAGACATTATTTGATCCCGAAAGAATTTGTTCTGTACAGTGATAATCATGCATTGCAGTTTGTGACTCAACAGGAGAAGTTGAATCAGAAACATGCTAAATGGGTAGAGTATATGCAAAATTTTACATTTGTAATTAAACACATTTCAGGTACTGCTAACAAAGTGGTTGATGCTTTGAGCAGGAAGTGTTTGTTGTTGCAGGAGTTCCGGGTCAAAACATTGGGTTTTGAAAATCTTAAGGACATGTATGCAGGTGATGCAGATTTTGCAAAGGTGTATGAAGCAGCTGAGAATCCAGTTCTCAAAGATCAAAGCCCTTGGATAGATTATATGATCCAGGAAGGATTTTTGTTCAGAGGCAATCAACTGTGTATTCTGAATTGCTCCATGAGGGAGAATCTATTAAAAGAGAAGCACAGTGGAGGATTGGCAGGGAATTTTGGCCACAACAAGACATTTGCAAAGCTGAGCGAAGAATAATTTTGGCCAGGGATGTGTTCGGAAGTCAAGAAGTTTGTTGATAGATGTAGAATTTGCCAGCATTCAAAGGGCAGGAAGCAGAATGCAGGACTCTATCAATCATTACCCATACCCGAAAGGCCGTGGGATGAAATCAGCATGGATTTCGTATTGGGATTGTCGAGGATGTAAAGAGGACATGATTCGATCTTCGTGGTGGTTGACAGGTTTTCCAAAATGGCACATTTTATTCCATGCCAGAAGACCAGCGATGCGACTCACATCGCAAATTTGTTTTTCAAGGAGGTCGTTAGACTTCACGGTTTACCCAGAAGCATAGTATCGGACAGGGATACAAAATTCATTGGACATTTCTGGAGGACACTCTGGAAGAAGATGGGAACTAACTTGATGTTTAGTTCTGCCTATCATCCTCAGACGGATGGGCAAACAAAAGTGGTAAATAGAAGTCTGGGGGATTTATTAAGAAGCTTGGTGACACAGCACCACAGCAGCTGGGACAATGTGTTGCCACAGGCAGAGTTTGCATACAACGACTCAATGAATAGGAGCACAGGGAAGAGTCCATTCCATGTTGTATATGGGATGCAGCCGAGAGGAGTTTATGAACTGGGAGATTCAGAACAGACTGCGACTAGCAGTGCTAGTGCAGAAGAATTCGTTGAGGCGATAAAAGAACTTCACAGCAGGGTGAAGCAGCGACTGATAGACTCGAATCAGGAGTATAAGGGCAGAGCAGATCAACATCGGAGACAACTTCAGTTTGAAGTTGGTGATCTAGTTCTGGCACATCTGAGGAAGGAAAGGTTCCCAAGGGGAACATACAACAAGATGAAAATGAATAAAATTGGGCCATGCAGAGTCCTAAAGAAATTGGGAGAAAACACTTATGAAATTGAGTTACCAGGTGAGATCGGAATATCTCTGACATTCAATGTCTCAGACTTATATCCATATAAGGCTAAGGAAGAAGGATCTGGAAGTGATGAACAACCATAAATCCAGTGGCAGAAGTAGATGCCGATTGCAGAGAAGCCACAGATGGAGCGTATACTTGACAAGAGGGTGAGTAAAAAGACCAGGCGGAAGCAATATTTCGAGTATCTGGTTAAATGGAAGAACCACCTAGTGGAAGATGTCAACTGGGAGACTGAAGCAGAGATTCAAAAGCATGGACAGACCGTGCAGGAGCTCATGGACAAGAGCCCATGAAAGTTTTCAAGCCGAGGAGTATGATGCAGGAGCATCGCCCACGACAAGCGAGCCAGCATGGAAGACAATAAACAGCTGGACAAGTCCAGCCGAAGCCTTTTGAATTCTCATTCAAGATGATGCGCCAATGTATAAATGATGCATTTATGAAAAGAGCCTTTTGTATATTGTATTGGACTTTGAGTGATACACTCTTGTACCTAGTAGATAGTTGGCATTTAATAGATTTAATGTTGGTAGATAGGATGTTTAAGTCTAGATTTGATAGTTTAGAGTCTGAGAGGGAAAACGAATATAGACACCCTCATTGTATCATTGTAACATTATCAAGCATTTAGGAGAAGAGAAGAACAGGCAAAGAATATTTTATGAAGAACACCCATGTACAGGCATTTGAATTAATAGAAGGAAGCTTTGATTCAAACCCATGGTTTGTGTTGTTTTCTCTGTGTATTGTTGATGTGCTCATGAATGTTTGTTTTCTGGTTATGCATTTGCTTTGTATATGCTATACATGTGATTTCATACTTCAAACTAAACTCTGAAAGGGAGAGAGAATGAGTTTCAATTGTTTCTCTATCTGAGCCAGGAGATTCCTGCAAGGTGTGACGTTGAATTCATCCGCAAGGAGTGCATTGATGAAGGCTCAGTAGGTTAACTTTTGTTCTCATTCACCCAGAAGTGGAAGTGGGTTGTTGAAGCCGTGCAAGGAGGGCGCAGGCTGAAGAGGAATTCTCAGTTGTGAATATGAGAAGAAAGGAGATCTAAGACTGCTACTGCAGGAGTTGCACAGAGTCGAAGAAGTTCAAACATTTGAAGTGTTTACGGTTGAGTGCAAGAAGTGCACACAAGTTCCTCTGAAAGAATCAAAGTGGAAAAGCTCAGGAGGAGCAAGGCCTCTGAAATTATCAAAGACTGCACAGGATATTTCCGTGCCAAGAAGTCCTTAAGAAGGGAGGAAAGGAATCGACGATCAGGATTCGTAGAGGAGATCGACGAAATCCCGTCAGCCGTTAGATCTCAGAAAATTGCACAGGTTTTAAGTCGCAGCGAACAGAGGAGGAACCCAGAGGAGTCATCGAGATATTAGCTTCATCGGGGTTTCGCTGAACAAGAGAATCGAGACCTCATAAGTCCTGAAATCCCGAGAAGGGATCATAGCCGTAGGTTTCGGACGAGACAGGTGTCAGCAATCCGGAGCGAGTCGGGGTTCGGCATTTCGGGGTTTCCAAGGACATAGAACTCTCACAGGTAGGAATCACGATCCATGATTTCTTGATAAGATCAGAGCCATTGATCACAGCAGGGACACGTGGCGACAGATCCCGAAGAATTGGAGTTCGGGATATTGGGATTTCCGGAGTTGTGAAACTCTTGCACAACGAAATCGTGATCCGTGATTTCCTGACACGGTCGGAGCCGTCGATTTGAGGGACACGTGTCGGAGGATCAAAAGGAGTCAGGGTTCGGCATTTTGGGATTCTCAATGACGAGAAACTCACGACAAGAGAAGTCATGAAATCCTGAAATGCGACGGTCCCACATTCATAGCATTTAGTGGAGGACAGGTGTCATCACCCATCAGAGTTCGGGACTTGGAAGGGTCTGTGAATTTGTGTGTTTGAAATCGTGAAACTCCGATATGCGATTTCCCGATTTCCATAGAGGTGTGACCATAGGCGCCATAGTGTAGGACAGGTGTCGGAAGGTCAACCCTGGTAGGGGTCAACGCCAGGTGGCATCAGAAATTGGAGAATCAGAAATCCCAAGGGCGTAAGTTCTACGCATTCCAACTCCATGAAGTCCAAAACTCCGATAGGGGAAAGGACCGTGGTCCTGTGGACTAGCAGGTCACATGCGAAGGAGTTAGCCAGAGGAGCTAAGGGGAGCAGAGAGTAGCATCGTCGATCGAAAATCGGGGATCTGTGAGGTAAGTGATACACGACCTCACAAGTGTCGATTTCCTGATCAGGAAAATTCCCAATAAAAGCAAGGTCAACACCAGGTGGCATCGGAAATCAGAGAATCGGAAATCCCAAGGGAGTAAGTTCTACACATTCCAACTCCACGAAGTCTGAAACTCCGATAGGGGAAAGGACCGTGGTCCTGTGGACTAGCAGGTCACATGCAAAGGAGTTAGCCAGAGGAGCTAAGGGGAGCAGAGAGTAGCATTGTCGATCGAAAATCGGGGATCCGTGAGGTAAGTGATACACGACCTCACAAGTGTCGATTTCCCGATCGAGAAAATTCTCGATGAAAGTAAGGAACACGTGGGTGGATGCTCATCGGGATTCAGGGATTGGTAAGACCCGATTCGGTGGCTGTAGGACTCACGAACATGCGAGGCCCGATTTCCCGATAGGGCAAAGGGAGATCATAAAGAACATTCTTTGGGTGTAGAAAACTCCCGATAAGGGGTTTTGAAGAGCATTCTAGCTCTTCAGGCCTAAGGAAAAGAAGGTCCTGGTGGGAGCAGACGTGTCCTGGGTGGTATGTTTGAGTCAATCTGGCCCTAATGGCTCCAATCCAATTGGCAACACCCATCATCCATTCACTTCTAGTTACCTGATTCCCATTGGAGGGAAATCTCACACTTGGGGGAAAACTCAATTTGGGGGTCAACTTCAGACTGAGGCACCACCATACGTTGGGGGAAAACCTCCACTTGGAGGACAAGCTTAGGTTGGACTCTATAACCCATTGTATGGATAGAACACACCAGGATCACTAGCCCAACTTTGGAACCTTCTTTCCCAAGGAAATCCACAATCATCTTGGGGGAAACAACCTCAAGTCAACTCTTTTTTACCCCCTCACTCGGGCCAGCCATATCCCAGTTCTTTGAATCTCGCTTGGGGTTCACACATTCACTCTAGTGTCCCTTTTCAAGGGAACATTTCCATCCAACCCAACCCTATGGGCTATACCCCTCCAAATCCTCCACGATAGAATTTGTTAAGACTCTCCACTTACTAGTATACCAACGGGACTTCCTCCCCAAAGTCACCAGTATCCTCATGTGAATAGACAGTTGCCTTTTTTAGCCACTTTGGATTTACCCAACTTGTCTAGAATCTTGAATGATCCTATCTCACATTCTCCCCATTGTCCAGTTATACCATCCAAATTATCGTCCGACATTCCCAAGTTTGACGGTCGACCGGGAGAAGACCCAAACAATCATGTTATGACCTTTCACCTTTGGTGTTCATCCAACTCTTTGATGGACGACTCTATTTAGTTATGACTCTTCCAATGAACTCTCACAAGTTCGGCTGCAAAGTGGTACATAGAATTACTGCGAGGCTTCTTTAACGACTTCAATACCCTAGCCATGGATTTTATCACACATTACCAACTGCCAATCCACTATGAGATAGGAACTGATATTTTGAGTTCCTTTAAGAAATCTTCCACCACTCACATTTCCAATCACATTCATGACTGGAGATGGAGGAGACGCTTGATCAAAATCAACCTTCCTAATCAGTTATTGGCTGAATGGTTCACCAAATCATTCATTAGTAAAATCATCCATGATATTTCCATGGATGGAGTTGTCACTGAAAAGCAAGTGATCAGTCGCGCCCAGTACCTAGATCTCATTTATTCACAAATGGGAAATCTTTACGACTTGATTCCTGATGCTCCTTGCCCTTCTACCACTGCTACCTCAACAACCCCAACAACTTCTCATGTTGTTGATGGTGTGATTGGTACTTTCCATGTTGATGCTAAATCCATGTTGGCCACTCACACCACTCCCAAATCTACTTCTTCTAATGTTCAAAGTGCTCTGACTCCTACTCCTTCCACCGACAAAAATTCTGAGGTTAATTCAATTCAATCCACCCCTACCGGCAAAAATAAATCTAAAAAAGGAAAGGGTAGAAATAAGGAGGATAAAAATAATAATCCACAATCTGAAAAAGACAAAACGCAACCTGTTGATGATAAGGATAAGCGTAAACCTCGATATCTTTTCCTTATCTGTGGTGACGATCACTACACAAAAGATTGTCCAAGACGTGTCAAGGTCACTAAGTTCCTTCAAGGGATGGGGAAGCCTCCCACACCTGTCGTTTTGTCACAACCTTTCCCTTCTCAGCAGTAGGCCCAGTTGGTCATTCATGACCAACCTTCTCCTTCCACCACTTCGTATGTCCTTATGTGTACTGGTGATTCAAAAAAGAATGATGTTGCCATCACCACTTGGGCCAACTCCCTCAAAGGAGAAATTTGATGATTTACCACCTTCGTTGGTTCAATCGCCTCCCTCACCTTCACCTCCCAATGATCCTCTTCATCTCGAACAACTGGGTCTCGATAAAGTTCTCTGCCCCCCTCCAAAGGGCGTTTTTCGAAAGTCTTCCTTTAATCCTCATGCATGTGCTACTCAAAACTACAGTATCATAGAAGATATTGTGCAAGAACCCTCCGAGATGTCAGCTCTCGAAGTCCTTCAAAGTTGTCCCACTCAATGGAAGGCACTGTTAAAGGCCATTGGTGGAATTGATCCCACCGATACAAATTTGATAATATTTTACATGGAAGATCACATTCCAAGGCTACCTCCTCAGTTAGAATTTCAGATCCAAGTTGTCGTAGAGAACAAGAATATCTGTAGAACTATTATTGATGAGGGCGCCTTGACATGTGTTATGTTTTTTACCTGTTGGAAATCCATTGTCTCTCCTCCCTTCACTGAATCACACAATACACTTAAGGCCTTCAATGGTTCTGGTTTTAAACCCTATGGTGTTCTTCCCTCGTTGTCTATTACATTGGAAGTAAAATCGATCAATGTCGAGGTTGAGGTCTTTGATGTGCCTCTTGACTATAACCTCTTACTTGCTCATAGCTGGATTGATTCCATGCGTGCAATTGTGTCTACACTTTTTTGTGTGCTACGTTTCCCAAACCAAGGAAAGGTCGTTACTATTGACCTACTAGCATTTTTTAACTCTGATTCTCGTACTAGAAATGTACCATTTATCTCGAAGACACCTCCCAGGTATGAGAATGTCGGTGTGGGTCTTCTAAAAGATTCAACTTTGATGGGTAAATTCCCAATCCCACCACCCAATATTCCACCTCATTTTGTCTCCTCAATAAACATGATTTCCACCTCTGTTCACGAAACCCCCACGTCTCATGATCCGTGGATAGTACCCGACCCTGGTGATTATCTTCGCTATGGTGAACAATTTCCCTTAAGTCCGGTTGAATCCACTTATAAAGCCATTCAATCGGCAATCCCTTCCACTCCCTCTCTTTGTGATTCATCTCCCGATCCATTTCACGTAATATTTCCTATGGATGAGATGATCATGTCAGTTATGTCCATGGAAGACACCCCATGGGATGATGGACATCATCATTCCATTCTCTTCCTAGATCAACACACCATAGAGAATTACCAACGGATTTCAACGCCGTCGACCGTTGTTGTCATTTCCTCTGTTCCCAAGTCAACACACAATGTGCTTTATGAAGGGAACCTGAGTAACATTTCACCCACCATTCCTCTTGACATATCCATTAAACTTGGAGTCATCGAAAATGTTCACATCAGAGCCTCATGTTTTGTTGATGAAGTCATCACTTATAAAGCCATTTTTCAATAATTTTGTGACGTTTTCGCTTGGAGCTATGAAGAGATGTCGGGTATTGATCTCGATGTCATTGTGCATGAAAGTAAGACCTACCCGGATGCTAAACCCTTTCGGCAGAGACTTCACCCGGTCCACCCTTGTAAATCCGCTACTATCAAGCTCGAAGTTAAAAAACTTCTTAAGGTTGGCTTTATCTATCCTGTGGCTTTAACCGATTGGGTATCCAATCTAGTTCTAGTAAATAAAAAACAAGGCACGATCCGTGTATGTGTCGATTATAGGGATATCAATAAAGATTGTCCTAAGGACAATTATCCAACCCCCTTCGTTGACCAGATTGTCAACAATTGCGTCGGGAGTGAAATATTCTCTTTAATGGACGGTTTTTCTATCTATAATCATATTAATATTTTTCCCGTGGATCAACACAAAACTACTTTCATTTGTCCTTGGGGTACCTTTGTCTAACATAAACTACCTTTCAGTTTGAAGAACGTTGGTGCGACTTTTCAACATGCCATGTCTTATGATTTTCACGATATCAATCACATCGTACAACTATATCTCGATGATCTACCGGTGCATTCCATGCATCGCCAAGATAACCCGACCCATCTCCGAGCCATTTTCCTTCATTGTTGTTACTATCGTATACATTTAAACCCACACAAATGTGTTTTTTGTGTGGAGTCCGGTCGACTTCTTGGTTTTATTGTGTCACTTCATGGAATTAGGGTAGACCCTTTGAAGGTTGAGGCTATCCTTAATCTACCTCCTCCTTCCACACTCCGCCAACTTCAAAGTTTGCAAGGGAAGGAAAACTTTTTGCATCGATTGATTCCAAATTACATTGAGTTAACGCTAGGATTTATTCAATTGTTGAAGAAGAGTTATGAGTTAGTATGTGACGAGAATGACAACAAAGCCTTTGAAGCTTTGAAACTTTCCCTAACCCGTACAACGCTGCTTTTCCCACCATATTATAGTCGAGACTATTTCATCTACCTCGTCACCTCAGACTCTACAATTACCATGGTTTTAGTCCAAGAAGATTATTCACAGGATGAACATGTAATTTATTATTTGAGTCGGAGTCTCATGACCACCGAAGCCAAATACTTACATGTGGAGAAAATGGCCTTGGAAGATGTTCAAGTTGTCCAACGTTTTCGTCATTATATCCTATTATGTAGAACCACTATTGTTTTTTATTGCAACCCTATGCAGCATATCCTTACGTGCCAATTGCTAGGGGGAAAGTACTCCAAATGGATATTGATTCTCTAGGAGTTTGACTTAGAGTTTGAACGCGTTAAGACTAACAAATATTTGGTTTTCACTGAACTAATATGTGACCTTCCCTCCACTGAGACAGAAAATGTGGTAGAGGATTCCTTACCTAACGAATCCCTTTTTCTAATCAGTTCTGATGACGTTTGGTACAGAGATATTATTATCTATCTCCAAACTCAAACTTTCCAGCCTGACCTTTCTAGTACACATCGTCGTCGTATATAGTATCAAGCCCGTCAATACATAATTCTTGGTGACACACTTTATCGCCATGGTGTTGACTCTATTTTTCGACGATGTCTCACCTACGATGAGGCTAAGAAATCTTTGAATGACTACCACTCCGGAGCATGTAACGGTCATATGTCTAGGTATGCCACTGCTCAAAATATCTTACGATGAGGGTACTTCTGGCCTTCTTTGTTTAAAGATTGTATTACTGTCGTCCAGAAATGCCACGTTTGCCAAAATTATAACAACAAAATAGGATCTCATCCTGCTCCTTTACACCCTGTCGTTTCCATTGGTCCTTTCGCAAAATGGGGCATTGACTTCATGACATGTAACCCTCACTTGGTCAGGGGGCATGGATACATCATTGTAGCCGTGGATTATTTCACTAAATGGGCCGAGGCGATGCCTACATTCGATAATACTAGAAAAATTGCAGCCTTGTTCATATTCAATCATATCATCACTCGATTTGGAATCCTGCAAGCTATCATTACTGATCACGGTAGCCATTTTCGAAATTTCATGATGTCCGATCTTATCGAAAAGTTGTGTAGTGTCCCCAAGGCCGAGCCCCATAGTAAACCATGTTCTGAAAGGAATTGTAATTATGATTTATAGGCTGGTGAGATGAGTTCTTATAAGCTAGAGGCTTATGTTTTGTTAGGCCAGGGAGCCTAAGTGTTGAAGGCTAGGAGCCTGCTGTTGTAAATGTAATCATGCAGAACAATTAATAAAATATAAACACTGCCAGGTGCAGACCGACCATGATGAATGAGTGAAGGGGGACTAAGCATCCATAGAGTGGGCAAGGAATTAGGGGCTGGAAGGTGGGAAAAGGGGCTAAGTGTTGAGCCTAGGAATAATATTTTTAATATTATTCCAAAAGAACATGTGCCATTTATGTTTTATCCTAAGTTCCTAACTATAAGAAAGGTAATGCATGCCGAGGAACGCATGCAGTTTCAAGGGTGACAAGTGTCCACCCTAATGCATGAAAATAAAACAGATAAGGTAAGTCATGAAGGCTCTCTCTCCTCCATTCCAATCGACTACCTGAGCATGTAGGGAGCACTGAACAGTACGACCAACCCAACCTTTGCAAGAATACCTCATGTGTTTCTGAGAGTCGAGAACCCGATATTGTTTTTGATAGTCCATGCACATCCTCTGTCCGACTGATCGAACCTATGCGTGGAGGCTCTGTTCCAAAGCTGAGACTCTGAACCATTCTACCATTGTTGAACCAGTGGAAAGCCTGTGTTTTTTTGAAGAGCCGGTCTCACCCTCCATTCTGAGTCGTGGAGTCTGTGTCGACCCCTGCAGGAGTTACTCATCATGCATTCTTGTGAACCATCACTGTGAGGCCTTGAGCCATTGTTGAGCCTATTTGAGACGTCACATTTGTATTTCTAGTTGGCTATGATAACCACGCAGAGCTGGACTATGCATGGCTTGATGGCTAGTGCGAGTTGTGATTGAGCCTGTGTGTGATCTCTCTCTAGGTGAGGGAGGTGGATGTTGTTGGAAGAGGTTTCTTCCAAAGAGTGTCCAACACCAGCTTCAGGCTCTGAGACATCCTAATCCGGCTCGTTGTTGAGACCCAGAGAGAGAGGTTAGCACTAATGGATTGTGCTTGTGAAGGTGTATACTCCCGAGCGAAACAGGCATGTGGGGAATGAGAGTCTGATAGTAGTGGGCGTAAGATGGCATCCTGGGAAGAATCCTTCCATATTTTATGTGTTGTTTTCCCTGTAACCTCAGCCTAGCCTAGGATTCCTTGCCTTGGGGTGGAGCTTAGTCCCAGCTTGGGTGTGACCCACTGCTGAGCTGATGAGCAGTGTGGTCTAAGGCTGGGAGGTTTGTGGAAGGTCTGCACTTGGTTGGTGGAATCTACCACTGTTAAAAGATAATTATCTAATTATGTTTTAATCATGTTTTGCATGAATCTACTGCTTATGCTATCATGATTTCCGCTGTGTATATGAATTATTATGAAACACTATGGATTGTTAATTATAGCAGTAGATAATATGTTTACTCTGAGATTGAATATGTTTAATTGTTGAAATCATATGGATCATATAATACTTGTACGAATCATGTATAGAGTGGTGTTATAGTCTTCTCTTATTAGCAATTAAGCCATGGTAGCTGAAAGGGTGCGCTACAAGTTGGGTCTTCGACATGAAAACTCAACCCCCTATTATCCACAGGCCAATGGCTAGGTTGAAGTGATAAACAAAGTTCTTATTACTATGCTTTGACGGATAATAGGAATTCATAAGACAAGTTGGCACACGATGTTGTTTTCAGCATTATGGGCCTATCAGACATTTGTGAAGTCTACCACGGGATTTATGCCTTTCCAATTAGTGTATGGTATCAAAGCTATCTTGTCGATTGAATGTGAGATACCATCTTTGAAGCTAGTCGTTGAACTTCATCCCAAAACCTTTGCCAATGAAGAACGTCTATTGTACCTGATGCAATTAAATGAAACCCGTCGTGATGCTGCCCTAGTTATTGAAACTCAGAAAAAATGTGTCAAAGCCCAATACGACAAGCATGTCAAGCCACATGTTTTCTTTGAAGGTGATCTAGTTCTCATCTATGAACAAGATCGTGATTTACTAGGGGTCAAAAAATTCGAGGCTATGTGGCGAAGCCCTTACATTGTCAAACGAGTGTTGGAGAAGGGAACCTATGAGTTAGTGGATTATGATGGCATTCCTTTGAGTGAACATAGAAATGTGATTTACTTAAAGAAGTACTATGCTTAGGTTGTCTTTGCATGAGTGTTTGTATTTTTACTGTATCATACTCTTCTGTGCTTTTTTGTTGTTTAGTTTCGACCCCCAACTGCTTACCTTGCATTGTCCTTGGTTTCCATATGTTAGTGTCTTCGGTACCCTACATTGGCTTCACCGATGACGCTAGTCATAGTACTCAGAACTTAGCATCTGTTGCTTGGGAAATCTACACACCTACGAATGAATTAATCAGTCTACACAGTGTTTGTCTTGGTCGTGCAACTAACAATATCACGGAATATAGTGCAATCATTGAATTGTTGACCGACGTTGTTTCACTTGGAATTGTCATCTTGTTTTCCAATTTGATTCGTAGTTAGTAGTACTACAATTGAGTAATGTCTATGCTATCTGGAGTCCTACTTTGTTAAGGGTATATTTACAAATTCACCTCTTGGAACATCATTTTGATTACATTCAGTATCAACACATTCCTAGATGTCTAAATAAATTAGTAGATGCATTATCTAATTATGTGTTAGACAGAAATTTGAGACATTTATAAATCCAATCACATTTTGTATATAAAGAAAGTAAGCCGGTAGAAGCCTCATGTATATATAACAAAAAATTTTTTTACAAAAAGTGTTTTTGTCCAAAGACCAAAATATAAAAAACGTGAAGCACATGGCTTCATATACAAAAATAGCATCAAGGATGCTGCTCATGATAACACATGACTACCCGTGCCACCCTATGGAGCAGTCAACTAAGAGACTTAGATACACCCACGGTATGGCATTGGTAATGTCTCAGGATCTCACCGATAGAGATATATGGGACATCCACTGTCAACCCCTCCAGGTTATGCTCGATAGCCTCGTAATTAGCGACAGCCAATCCCGCTACCTCGACTCTTTTCCCTCGTCTCTGGATGGGGGATGTACCTGGAGGCCGAAGAGGTCCTACATCTGCATTTTCAAAGAATTTTTTTATTAGTCATCGGACTAAAAACATAAAAAACATTTCATATTTCAAAATCTACAAAAACATTATAAAAACAAAATGTAATTCTTACATAAGTTCCCCCATTGAGAACCTTCAGGAAGAACCAATTCTTGGTCACCTCTAAATTCCAATTCGGCATATGCATAATCATCTACCATCAACAGTTGGGGCCTCAACCAATCAAAAAACGCATCATTATATTTGACGATAGGGCTAGTCATGTGACGAGCCATGAGGTCACACCATCTCTTCATTCTTGGATCTTGTGGGGCTGGTATGCCCCACTCTACCTGTAAGTGCAAGTGTGGAACCCTCTCCAGGAAGAAGGACACTAACATGGATCTATACCCAAACTGTTTCAGTTCACCTTTCCTAGACTTTTCCAATTGTTTTTTCATGCTACAAAGAACCCCATCACACCAGTTAAAGACCCGGAGCTCCATGCACTCCACTGCATACTGAAAGTAACTCTAGAGAGCCATATGAGGAGATGCACTCCCTATCATCCATGATATAGTGAAAAGGATAGTCCGAAGGGGTAAATATTGTACATCCCTAATGGCAACCTTGCCACTACGTCTCTCGGCCTCTGGGTCACAATACCGATGAATATACTCAGTCATCGGTAGATCGCCACCTCTGCTACCTGTCAATGTCACATGAGATCCATGACGAGACAATCCCATCAAAAATTAGATATCCTCGATCTCTAGAGAAAGTATGTGGGCTCCCACATGGAATACATGTTGATCCACATCCCACATGTAGACCAAATACTCAAACAACCTCTGTAGCACCCCTTTCACTCACTACTATGTAGGTGTTACTACGCGGAATAGCAACATTCTCACTCATAATTAATCACATGCATTTAAAACAAAGAAATACATTTAAGCTCAGAGTAAACATATTATTTACTGCTATAATTAACAATCAATAGCATTTAATATTAATTAATACACACAACGGAATTCATGATAACATAAGCAACATAGTCATGCAAAACATGATTAAAGCATAATCAGATACTTATCTTTTAACAGTGGTAGATTCCACCAACCAAGTGCAGGCCTTCCATGAACCTCCCAGCCTTAGACCGCAATGCTCATCAAGCTTAGCAATGGGTCACCCCCGAGCTGGGACTAAGCTCCACCCTGAGACAAGGAATCCTAGGCTAGACTGAGGTTACAGGGAAAGCAACACATAGCCACAAGGATGGGATCCTCTCCCAGGAACCTCTCACGCTCACTGCACACAGACCCTCATTCCCCACATGCATGTTCCACCCTAGGAGTATGCACCTTCTCTGTCACCTAGACAGTCCTTCGACTACTAACCCCCCTTGCCTTGGGTTACAGCAACAGACCAGACCGGAAGTCTCTGGGCTCTATGGCAGCTACAGGGTTCCTTCCAGGAGTCCTCTCCTTTCTCTGTGCACTCTCTCCTCTAGAGAGAGATGCTTACAGGCCAAAACCACCTGTTCGTCCAACCTCAACACCACTCTCGCCTAGAGAGAGAGAGTTTCACAACTGGTCACAAGACATACACAGTCCAACATTGTGTGGCCACAACAACCCATGGGAAACAGACACAAGCTTCCTCAAACTGGTTCAGCGATGGAAAATCGATCTCACGGTCACAGCTTCGGAACAAAGATCTTACGCACAGGCTCAATCTCGGGCACTGGATGCACACAAATTCTCCAGACACAACACGGGATTTTCCGGTTCAAAACAGAGGTGAAACCAACTCTTTCATAATCGATCACAGGCTTCTGGTTTAGTACAGAGGTATACAAGAGTTTTCTCAGAGTCAGACACAAACTTTTCGGATCACAAGGAAACACGAAGGTTCTCTGCAGAACTCAAGTCAGTTGCTCAGATCCCATACATGCTCAGGCAGTCTGATCGAATGGGAGAAGGAACCCCCTCACGGTCCACCCTGGCCATTTTATTTGCATGCACTAGGGTCGACACTTGTCTCCCTGGAGACTACATGCATTCCACCATCACGCATCACCTTCCCTTGGTCAGGAACTTAGGATAAAATTAAAATGGCACATGTTCTTTTGGAATAATAATAAAATATTATTCCCAGGCTTAAGCCCCCTAGGCTAAACACTTAGCCCCTTTTCCCACCTTCCATCCTCTAATTCCTTGTCCTCTCTATGGATGCTTAGTCCCCCTTCACTCATTCATCACGGTCGGTCTACACCTGGTGGTGTTTACAAATTTTTATTAATTGTTCTGCATGATTACATATACAATAGCAGGCTCCTAGCCTTCAACACTTAGGCTCCCTGGCCTAAAAAACACATAAGCCACCAGTTTATAAAAACTTGGCTCACCAGCCTATAAAACATAATTACAATTCCTTTCAGAACATGATTTACGACAGGGCTCAGCCTTGGGGACACTACAATCCCCCTCCCCTTATTTCTGCACTCCTTAGTGCAACTTACACTGTCTCTACAAGGATTTCAAAATTTTCAAAAAGATGTGGGTACTCTGCACACATAGCATCTGCATGCTCCCATGTCGCATCCTCAGGACCGTACCAGGTCAACTGGACCTTTACAAGCTCTATAGCTCGCTTCCAAAGCTGTTTTGTTTTACTGTCCAATATGTGCACATGATGCACTTGCAGGACACCCTCTGGTTCCACCTGAATCACATTCCAATCGATAACATGATTAGCATCAGATACATATTTCTTAAGTAGCGAAACATGAAACACATTATGTACAGTCATAGATGCAGGTAATGCAAGCATGTATGCAACTGGCCCAATCTTTTCTAGGATCTCAAATGGCCCACAAAATCTTGCTGCCAATTTGGCGCAACTTCCTAACTTTAGGGAACTCCTGTTAGTCTTCACTTTCAGGAAAACATGGTCACCCACTTTGAATTTTCTATGGGTTCTGTTACTGTCAGCGTAACTTTTCTGCCTATCCTGGGCATCTTTTAGATTCTGTTTAATCCTTATCATTTGGTCTTCCATCTCTTTGAGCGGCTCAGGCCCAATCACTGCTCTGTCAGCTGGATTATCCTAGCTTACTGGTGTGTTGCACTTTCTTCCATAAAGTGCTTCAAATGGGCTCATCTTGAATGATGTATGATACCCATTATTTTAGGTGAATTCTACTAAATGCAGGTAGTCTTCCCACCTTGATGGTTTATCCATCACATACATTCTCAATATGTCTTCTATTACTCTGTTCACCCTTTCTATCTGACCATCAGACTCAGGATGATACACTGTACTAAAGTTCAGATTCGTTTCAAATCCCTTGAACAGGCCTTTCCAGAAATTCGAGGTGAATTTCGGGTCCCTATCAGACACAATTGTCTTAGGAATTCCGTGCAAGCATGCAACTTCTTTTAAAAATATATCATCAACATCAGCTGCCCTGTGGGTGGTTTTAGTGGAATAAAATGGGCATCTTTAGTAAGCTTGTCCACCACCACCATGATTGAATCATGTTGCTTTCTTGTTCTAGGTAGTCCAGTGATAAAATCCAATGTTACCACGTCTCATTTCCATTCAGGAATGGGTAAAGGTTGCAGCAGCCCTACTGGGTGCCTATGCTCAGCCTTAACCTTCTGGCACTCCATACATATGGCGATGTATTCAATGATTTCTTTCTTCATACCCGGCCAAAAATAATGGCTTTTGACTGCTGCCATAGACTTTTGATATCCAGGATGTCCAACATAAGCCACACTATGAATTTCTTTTAGAATTTCCAGCTTCAATTCTTGGACATTGGGTACATACACTCTATTTTTATACAGAAGTAATCCATTAGTTCCCAAGGTGTAACTTTCCTTGGTCTGTGGTCTCTCACGCTGTTGTATCTTTTCTACTAAACCTCTATACTGCAAATCAACATTTGTAGCTTCCAAAATTCTGTCTTTAATCTCAGTCCTGTACATGCTAATGGCGGTAGCATGTAATTCGTGCACTTTTCTATTGAGTGCATCAACCACCTTATTTTCTTTCCCTTTGATATTCTTGATATCAAAGTCATATTTGCACAGAAACTCCAGCCATCTGATTTGCCTGGCATTTAAAGTCGGCTGATCAAATAAATACTTCAGATTGTTATGGTCTGTTCTCAATTCAAATCTTTTTCCCACGAGGTAATGTCTCCATTTCCTCAAGGCATGGATGATTGCTACTAGCTCTAAATTGTGAGTGGCATAATTCCTTTCATGCTCTTTCAGCTTCCCTCTTGGCTGAGAACTCCTCCCAACCCCTCCTTACACACATCGGTGCACACTATGTAATCTTTATTTGGATCTGCAATCTTCAGGATTGGAGCACTGGTTAGTAGCTGCTTCAATCACTGGAAGTTGCTCTCACATTCTTCAGTCCACTGGAACTTCTTCTCCTTCCTTTGCAAGGAAGTGATAGAATGAGCTATCCTTGAGAATCCGGCTAGAAACCTTCTATAGTAGCCTGCCAGACCCATAAAAGATCTAACTTCCACCACATTCCTTGGCGCTGACCATTCTCGAATGGCCTCAACCTTTTCAGGATCCACAACGATCCCTTCCTTTGATATAATGTGCCCCAAGTAATGAATCTGCCTTTGATAAAATGAGCACCTACTCAGTTTTGCATATATCTGGTGTTCTCTCAACACCTGCAACACCATTCTCAGGTGTTGCTCATGTTCTTCCTCTGTCTTGGAATACACCAAGATATCGTCCAGGAAGACTATGACAAACTTGTCCAAATAATCTCTAAACACTCCATTCATTAAGCACATGAAAACAACAGGTGCATTTGTCAATCCAAACGGCACCACTATGAATTCATAATGACCATACCTTGTTCTAAAGGTGGTCTTGCTATTGTCCTCATCATTTATTCTCACTTGGTGATATCCAAATTTGAGATCTATTTTTGAAAATATTTTCACATCCTTCAACTGCTCAAAAAGATCATCGATCCTTGGCAGAGGATACTTGTTCTTGACAATTACTTTATTCAACTGTTGGAAATCAATGCACAGCCTCAACGTCCCATATTTCTTCTTCACGAATAGGACCGGGGCTCCCAAAAGGTGACACGCTGGGGTGAATACATCCCTTCTTTAGTAGCTCTTCAAGCTACAATTGCAACTCTTTCATCTCTAGCGTACTCATTCTATAAGGAGCCTTCGAAACTGGAGCTGCTCCAGGCATCAAATTTATAGAAAAATTGATGTCCCTTTTCAGAGGTAGTCCAGGTACCTTCTAAAATACGTCCTTGAACTCTTTGAGTACCTCGTGATCTTCCAAATTCGAGACTATATCTAGGGAGGCTTCTTCCACCCGAGCTGCAAATAATTGACAGCCTTTCCGGTAACATTTCTTTAGCTGCATGGCTAAGATTTCCCTAACATCCATGGCTCTAGGAATTCCTTGGACTGTTACCTGATTTCCCTCTTCGTTCAGGCATGTAAACCTCTTGTTATGGCAATCCAAAAGGGCATGGTGCTGGTCCAACTAGTCCATCCCAATTAAGCAATCGTATGAGCCTAAAGGCAGAATGTTCAATTCAACCTTAGTGCTCATTCCTTTCATGTCTACTGAACATGACTTAACCAGTTCAATGACCTTCCTTTTGGTTCCTGTGGCCAACTTCACTAGCAAAGACTTTTCATGTTTGCTTCTTGTTAAATGCAAACTTTCCACCACTCTAGGATCTATATAACTATGGCTAGCCCCTGAATCAATTAAAATAACAAGTGGTCAGTTGTTGATCATACCTTCCACTTCAATCATGTGCGATTGAAATTCTATTTGCTTGTTGTCGAGAGCTGCGTAGATCCTCGACATTCTGCTACCCATATCCTCCACTGTTTCATCTTGTTGAACAGTATGGACAGTTCTCGCTTTATATTTTCTATGGGGGCAGTCTTTGTACCTATGATTCCCTATACAACCCCAACACTCCATAGGTGGCGGTCTTGGCATCTGCTCACTCCCTTCAACTTTCCTGGGCTCTCTAAAAGATGACTGTCCCCAAGGATTGTTCCTGAAAAAGGGAGGCATGTTTCCCTTCTTCCTCTATTCTTTCTTAAACCTCTTCTGTTCATCCCAAGCCTTCTGAAAGGTAGGCTTTTCTCTTTGCTGTTCGTATAAGCATTTCGCCCCTCTTATGGTTTCTTCCATGGTCTTAGGATTGTTATATTGAATCTTGTCACCAATGGAAGGTGGCAGTTCACTCAGATACCTCTGAATTTTGACAGCCTCGTCTTTGATGAACGAAACATACTTCAGTAGTTCTAGAAAACTTCGTTCATACTCATCAATGGTCATGCTGCCCAACTTGAGTTCAAAGAACTCCTTCATCGTTCTGTCATAGTATCTTTTGGTCAAGTATTTCTTCTCAAAATACCTCTTAAACTCCTTCCACGTGACCTCTTTCTCTCTAATGTGTTGCACCTGCACCAACTGATCCCACCACATTGATGCTTTTCCTTTTAGCTGGTACATTGCAATTCTTCCTTCTATATGGGCAGAATAATTCTATAGTTGGAAGTATTTCTTCATACCCAACAACCATGTTTCGGCATCTTCTTCCTTATGTTCACCATCGAATGTAGGTGGTTTAATCTTGTTGATTTCCCCTTTTAATTCATCCCTTCCATATTTTCAGTGTTTTCTGGTAGGGGACGGGCTTGAACTACTATGTGTCTCCTTGCCAAAATGCTTTGGGAAGAGACGGTAATGTCTGCTACCACTCCTCGATCTTCTTCTCCTCTCAGGGGTTTTGACACTTCTTGATCTGCTTGTGTCACTCTCTTTTTCCAATTTCTTTTCTATCTTTCCAGGCTCTTCAACATTTTTAAGTTGAATTCACCCTGTCGATCCCTGATTTTCATGAGCTTTCAGCTATCAGCTAGGCGAGCCTGGGCATCTTTCTGTAATCTTTCAATGAGTTTCATCATATGTTCTTCCTTATCCATCTCTTTTCCGTGCCCATTAGAGTTTGTTCCTTCGACTCCCAGGTTGACATTCCTTCCTACCCTTTCGTCCTCTGTTTCGGAGGTAATCTGCACCTCTTTCAATTCCATACTCGGCATCATTTTTCAGCTGTCCTGACACTCGTTGAACTTTTCACACATGACGTGCAGCCAACCGAAGTTTGTCAGGCCCTTAAAACATCAAGAAAACTTACAACATTCATAAGACAATGTGAACAAGAAAAAAAAATGTTTTGACTTCACAAAGTTTTCTGAGCTCTGTTTGGCTCTACAAATTCCGGGACTTCGGAACTTCGGAATCTCGGTCCACAAAGATCCAACAATTAAATATTCATAACCAAAGTCACCCTTTCACAACTCATGATCTCGCGAGTTCGTGAATCGAAGACCCTCAACTCAATTCCTCCAAACGTCGATACCCGAGATGCGACATGGGTATGGCTCCCTCCTCGCTAGTGCCTGCTACACATGACTATAGGCTAGGGATAAGTGCTAGCACTTCTTCGCCAACTTGTAACTTTGCAAGTTGGAGTGTTCAACTTTCATGTTCCTCCTTTACGAACTCCGAAATCACGAATTTACTTTATTCTTCGAGCCTATAGCACAGTTGTCGCCCTTCACCACCGTGTCACGTGGTACATTCAGGAGGGTCCACGTCACCTTCGGTGATGTCTTCAGGTCCTACCACTCTTGCCTGTCTTCTCGACTCACTAGCACATGGTACACACCCGTGTGTCCACATCCATTCCAAACAAAATCCAACGATCAGATATTTCTCAGATCTACGACGCGGATCCTTTCGGCATTTTGGGGTTTCCGGCATCAGGAGTTCGTGCACCCCACATCTCGAACTTCCATCTGCCAAAATATCAAAATTACGGTTTACTCTTCCGCTGAATCAGACGGTCAACCACCTTCCTACGATCTATGGTGTAGATCGTTTCGGTGTTTTGGGTTTCGGAGGTGTTCACCTTGCTCACTTCCTCTCGCGACTTTGCGAAATCTGAAAAGTTTTCGCGACTAACTCGAGCGCAACTCCGCTATATCTAACGGTCGAGCCTTCCTCCCAGATCTACAGCGTAGATCTTCTTGGGTTTTTGGGTTTTTGGGAGTTCACGTATCGCGATTCCCACAATCCTGTGCAATTCAAAAGGGATTTTAATCCCTGCGCACATTTTCCAAATCCGACAGTCATGAGGGCTCACCTTCCCTACCGAACCGATCCTAAGGCTCTAGCACTATTGGTGTGAAGTCCTCTCTCCCTGTGGCCATATACCACACTAGCTGTGGTTTCACAACACCGCTATACCTCATGAGTTTATAGGCACGATCAAGTAACTCCTTGACACTCCGGACCATACCAGGGTCCGAAATTGGTCCTCCAGACACAATTTCTCCTCTCACCCTCGGTCCAAAGACCACTCAACTGGCCCATCTAGGCTCAGTGTCAAAACCTTAGCTCTGATACCAAACTTTAGCACCCCTTTCACTCACTACTGTGTAGGTGTTACTACACAGAATAACAACATTCTCACTCACAATTAATCACATGCATTTAAAACAAAGAAATACATTTAAGCTCAGAGTAAACATATTATTTACTGCTATAATTAACAATCAATAGCATTTAATATTAATTAATACACACAACTAAATTCATGATAACATAAGCAACACAGTCATGCAAAACATGATTAAAGCATAATCAGATACTTATCTTTTAACAATGGTAGATTCCACCAACCAAGTGCAGGCCTTCCATGAACCTCCCAGCCTTAGACTGCACTGCTCATCAAGATCAGCAGTGGGTCACCCCTGAGCTGGGACTAAGCTCCACCCTGAGACAAGGAATCCTAGGCTAGGCTGAGGTTATAGGGAAAACATCACACAACCATAAGGATGGGATTCTCTCCCAGGAACCTCTCACGCTCACTACCCATAGACCCTCATTCCCCACATGCCTGTTCCACCCCAGGAGTATGCACCTTCTCTGTTACTTGGACAGTCCTTCGGCTGCTAACCTCCCTTGCCTTGGGTTACAGCAACAGAACGAACCAGAAGTCTCCGGGCTCTGTGGAAGCTACAGGGTTCCTTCCAGGAGTCCTCTCCTTCCTTTGCACACTCTCTCCTCTAGAGAGAGATGCTCACAGGCCAAAACCACCTGTTCATCCAACCTCAACACCACTCTCACATAGAGAGAGAGAGTTTCACAACTGGTCACAAGCCATACATATTCTAGCACTGTGTGACCACAACAACACATGGGAAATAGACACAAGCTTCCTCAAATTGGTTCAGCGATGGCAAATCAATCTCACGATCACAGCTTCGGAGCAGAGATCTTACGCATAGGCTCGATCTCGGGCAGTGGATGCACGCGGATTTTCCAGACACAACACAGGCTTTTCCGGTTCAAAATAGAGGTGAAACCGACTCTTTCAGAATCGATCATAGGCTTCTGGTTTAGTACAGAGGTATACACTGGTTTTCTCAGAGTCAGACACAAACTTTTTAGATCACAGGGACGCACGAAGGTTCTCTGCAGAACTCGGGTCAATCGTACTGCTTAGAGCCCACACACGCTCAGGTAGTCTGATCGAATGGGAGAAGGAACCCCCTTACATTCCACCCTATCCATTTTATTCGCATGCACCAGGGTCAACACTTGTCACCCTGGAGACTGCATGCATTCCACCAGCACGCATCACCTTCCCTTGGTTAGGAACTTAGGATAAAATATAAATGGCACATGTTCTTTTGGAATAATAATAAAATATTATTACCAGGCTTAAGCCCCCTAGGCTAAACATTTAGCCCCTTTTCCCACCTTCAATTCTCTAATTCCTTGCCCTCTCTATGGATGCTTAGTCCCCCTTCACTCATTCATTGTGGTCGGTCTGCACCTGGCGGTGTTTACAAATTTTTATTAATTGTTCTGCATGATTACATATACAACAGCAGGCTCCTGGCCTTCAACACTTAGGCTCCCTAGCCTAACAAACACATAATCCACCAGTTTATAAAAACTTGGCTCACCAGCCTATAAAAAATAATTACAATTCCTTTCAGAACATGATCTATGACAGGGCTCGGCCTTGGGGACACTACAACCTCAATTGGGCCCTCATGCCCTAGATATTAAAAAACTTCAACAACCCACACTATCGGAGAGAATTAATCATGCCCAGGTCATTCCAAGTGAAGTAATCATCGTCCTCGTGTTCTCTCTCCCTCCACTCCAACATTCTGACAGTAAAAAATATGCATTGGAGCCAAAAGGAGAAGTTAGCATCTTCATTTTGCTTTATTGGAAATTTTTATTGGCCAAACATACATAAAGAATTTTTTATTTGTGCAAGATGCAAATGAGGGTTTATACGCAGTACGGGATCATCGCAGGTTAACCATAAGGCATCATGTAGAAACCTATGGTTTCCGCGGGGCCTGATATAATCCACCTGTAACGATCCTCATGTGCACCTACCCTCACAAAATTCTACTCAAAAACTACTTTTAACCGATAAAAACAGAAATTAATCCATGGAAAATGAAGAGGACAAGAAGATTACCTTTTTACCAAAAGTCATTCGTCAAATGGTTTCTCATTCCTCCCGCAATCCACAGTGGAAGTTTGAGGTAAAACAGGGTTTTTTGGACAAGTTTTGGGTAAAATGACAATGAAATGGTAAAAAATAGTTTTTTCCTATATTTATTAACTTTTTACCTTTTCCATTGATATTTTATATTATTTTTTGCATTTTACCTAAAAACCTAAAGTTCTAATGATATTGTAAGTGTTTTGATTTTTTACAGATGAATAATCTAGGAGCCTGAACAATGGAACACATATACCTTTCTTGGTTTGTTTTTATGTTTGTCGCATATACGCATACTTTTTAGGTTTTTCATAAAAAACCTTGAGCTCAATCTTTGTTCATGCTCATGCTCACAAATCAATGAGAGCCCAACCAAGTATACTTTTGTCATATTTTCGTACTCGTCATGGTAACATGAAAAACGAAACTTATGGAGTATCCTTTAAGCTCTTTTCACGCTCTGTAAAAATGAAAAGATTGTCGAGTGACCTTGTTCTTTTCACGCTTGTAAAATTATTTGAAGAAAACGTTTGATGGGCAGTAGTTTATCACTTTTTTGGTCTCATCAAGAAAATTTATGAGAAAGGAACTGGGAGAGTTCTCTTTAAGTGTTTTTCAAACTCTCAAAATATGAAAAACCCTCGAGTTTTCTCTCTTTGGACTTGATAAACAAACATTGAAAGACCCATATGGGACCGGACCACTCCTTCTTAGGGTTTGTAAAAAACACTTCGAGGGACTCATTCGAAAGATGATATTACATCAACAAGCATATGTTATCCTCCTCAAGCTTGCATAAAAATAAAGAGGTACTTTCCATAAATGGTGGGGGGAATTTTGGGAAAATAAATGTCTCTGTATTTGTGCTAGTGGCAGTAATAGTCGCTCTTGAACATGACACCCCCTTTATTATTATATTTGGGTTGGGAAATCCATTTGTCTCTGGTATGGCCTTCTGCAAGTTCATTTTTTGGGTCTCCCTTGAGTCAATGATTCCAAGACCATTGTCGTGTCATTCATATGTTCAAGAGAAGTCCAACCCTAAACAAGCCCTCTATCGAGTTGGCCATCTGAAATTATCATTCCTACCATGTCAGCCTTCCCTATGTCAGTTTCAAATCATTTTCATACTTTGATCTACCTTGAATATGTTACTTATTTTGTGTCATTGATGGGGGATACATCAAGGCCCTCCTGTGACGAGTCTTTTTCTGTGGACTTCAACTCACCATCCGGGAACAAGACTTAGAAATCATCTAGTACCTTAGAACTTGGATGCCTCAATGGAAGGTTTCTTCGCTTTCGACAGTGGGTTCACATCATTTGTCCCTGATCGAGAGATTCCATCGAGTGTTCGACTTCATCTCATTTATTCACATTCATTGGATTGTATTGATGTACCTTGGGAGTCATTGACATCAATGGTGATTTCCCTCGCACTTGTTCACGGTTTTCATCAATGACTAGTAATCAAGTGGTTTCTACCATGTTCGACTTCAGTACCTATAATCGCATGGATAGATTCGTACTTACGGAGAATGGGATTGAAGACCCTGGATCTCATCATTTTAGTCCAGGTTGCGATGGAGTATTTATGATTTGCATTGACACATAGATCCACTTTGTATGTCTCGTGGCTATGTTCAAATTCAAGTTTTCTAAAACATAGATCCACAATGTATTCCTGGTGGCTATGTATAATCTTGGTGACATAGATCCATGATGTATGATTGGTGGCTATGACTGACATTTATGATTTAAATCACTTGTAGTCTGAGCATGGGAATTCCTACCTCAGAAATGGTATAATATTGCACAGATGCTTGGTTGTTTGTAGGTTCCCGATTGGTGCGCTCCTTGTTTCTAACACACACATGCATTTTACAAAGTATTTTGGATGTCATGAGTTCCTGCCTCATACTTTGGGGGGCATTCTGTTACACATTATTTTGGTCACTCTGGTGATGTTTCTACAAGCATGTGTTCAGGCTCCCAAAATAACCTTTCTTCATGAGAAAAGTGACTAGCTTCCTCTCCTACAAAACCTTGTTAAGAAAGGTCATCACAGGTCAAGCAAAAGATACAGTATGACGATGCCTAATCGCCACAGTCTGCCCTAAAATTGGTGTGCGACGTTTCCATAGGATGCCCTATAGCCAGGGTGCGACGATTCTGAAAGACTAAGGAAAGGTCGAAGTTCACGAAGGTTCTAGAAGGGAATATTCTAGAATATGAGGTGGCATCCATATGGTTGGGATCCTACTTGTTTCTATGATTTGGTGGGATCATCCTAATATCTTTAACCATCTCTCTTTCTCCTATATAATGTGGGGTTTCTCAAGGAAAAGGTTAAGAAGAAAGATTAAGCAAGGAATTAATGAAGGAATAGGTTGAGAACTATGTGAGTAATTGTAACACCCTATTTCCCCCAGAGTGTAAAAATAACTATATTGGCCAAGAACTATGGCAAACTCCAAGATGTGAATGTGTGATTTGACAGACCCTGTATAAAAGGGTTGATGAATGTAAATGATGTGTGAATATATGTTGCATGACTACTGGGAGGGGGATGTGCTGAAAAAGAGACCATGATGGTTGATGAACGGTGGTGGAAGGCACCTAGAATGGTGGCATTAACTTCCACCGAACCAATACTGTATTGGTCTTTTCTGGCTCAAAGACCAAAGCTACTCTCTGGCCCTGGAATGAATTACTCACCAAGATGGTAGGTGGGGAGGCTCCTCATGAGTTAATGAGGGGATGGGGGTGAATGGCCCATCCGTAGAAGCCCTCAGACCTGACCACTATGGGGGAATTCAAGCCACACGTGACCTTGCAGGAAAAAAAAAGAAAGGAAGTGTGGGGAGAGCAGAGCGCACAACAGGAATCACAGGAGGAGAACTAGAGGAACTCTGGAAAATGTAGCGAGTCTTGAGCAGAGGAGAAGGAAAGTAACCTTTGTCCTTGACTTCCGACGAGCGGGAAGTAGGAGACTAAGTCTCAAAGCCTCATGGTCTAGCTCGGGGGTGGCTAGTGGTAAGTGAGATCGGAAGAGC